>VZRF01000946.1:0-106189 GCA_013396875.1 Vireo altiloquus
CCCTCCCTCCTTCCCTCCTCCTCAGCTCCAAAATAAACACAGGATGGAGGCTTCAGGAGAAGCTGGCAAATGCCTCTGCTGCAAAGCACAGACCTCCCGCAAGAACTTTTGCTGCCATCCCCCCAAATCCTGCCTGGCAATTCCCTCAGCACCTCCAGGAGCTCTCCCGGGGCCAGGAGAGCTGCAGGAGCTGGAGGGTGTCTGTGCAGACCAAGGTCAACACAGGAGATGTTCAGAAAACATTAGTGAGTTGACTTGATCCTTCATCAAAATACTTTTTGCTTTTCCTTCCTAACACTTCACTGCCCACGACGTGGCAGGCTGAGCCGATGTGACAAACTGTCGAAACACATTTTTTTTAACAGAAAAAAAATTAAACCTAGACTTTAAAGGTAAAACTGGCCCCTTTGAGTCCCTCTATCATATGTGACATTCCTGCTGGAAAAAAGAAAAAAAGGTTTCTGACAGCAACTTGCTGGGAAAAGGGTCCAGTGAACTGGTGAGAGCTCTGGTCTGCAGGGATCTCCTGGGCTTCACCTTGTCCTTTAAGCTCCCACTAGTTAATAAAAGCAACCAGAGAGGTGCAAAGGCACCTCAGCATTTGTCAATCCCCAGACACAAACCGACCATGAGATGCTGTTCATAAAGTAACGAGAGAATACTCCCTACATCATTCTGTTGGCACCAGCAAAAATACCTGCTACCCAAGGGAAAGGACCACAAACACCATCATTTGTCCCTCCCCAAATTCCCACTCTGTGCTTTATTGCTGCTCTGCTGTTGGTAATGACCTATTTACCATCAGGCTATGGAGGGTGGCAAATCCCAGCCACCCCCGAGCTCCCTGCTGGAGCCTGAGATTGCTATTGATGAGCTCCGTGGTTTGATGGAAAGGAAATGAGTTGAGTTTAAGGGCTGCTGGCACTCTCTCTGGAGAAATGCCAGGGAATTTTTAGACTTCAACCCAACAATAAAATGCCATGGATTTGAGTCAGAGTGGATGTGAGCATCTCCGTGGGAATCTGGGAGCAGCCAGCTCCCTCTGGACGTGCCACATCCCTGCCCAAAGGAACCACCTGAGAGCCCAAATTCACCTGAGGCATCCAAATTCATTCATTTGGGGCTCTGGAGCTGCACACAGCCCAACACTCCCTGCCTGCACAGAGGGTCAGCTCCACACAGAGATCCCACAGGATGCCCCAGGATCCCTCAGCACCTGGGCAGGTCATTTCTGATGTGTGGAGCTGCAGATCAATGTCCTGCTCACACTGTGTGTGCCTGCAACATGCAGCAGCCTACGGAATTTTTATATTCTTAGCTTACAAATACATCAGGGAGTAAAAACCAGCCTTTTCTTGGGGTGGATGGGCAGTGAATGTAGAAAGCAGCTTACAAATGCCTGGCCATACTCATTAATACAGACTCCAAAGAGACTAAAGCTTTATGTTTGTCTCCAAAAACTTGTTCCACATTTACTTTCATTCCAAAAGGATTCTTCTGGAAGTGGAGTGGTTTAAATTATTGGTATCTTATGTCAATGCATGAAAATGAAGAACAAAAAAAATTAACACCGGATAGCTGCAAGAATCTTGTGACTTCCTAACACACTGGAAAGCTCTGAAGTCTCAGCTAACCAAGAATCTGGTTCATGATTTTAAAGGTCTTGGGCTCATGTCCAAACTCCCAGCATCTCCCCAGTGTACTCCACTTTTAGGTCCATCAGAAAGATCCCTGGAGTTCCAGCTCAGAGATTTAAAATGGCTGGAGCTCCTGCAAGGAAAGAAAATGGGGAGAAAGTCTGTTCTGTATTTATGCACCAACATCGGGGGGGGAGAGCTTCTGAATAAGCAGCACAGGATGCAACAGGATTATCTAAGAATTAAGGCCTATTTTATGTTAGAAGAAGAACCCAGTGCTCTTGGTAATGAATACAGGAACCTTTTTAAAAGTCAGCCCTTGAAGCTGCTGGGCACAGATAAGGCTCCAGGGCCAGGTCTCTGCAACACCCAGCTCACCCAGCACTGCCTGTTCTTTCTAAGGTCACCCATAAATCCAGAGCCCTTCTGGCTCCACCACACATACCAGGAAGGCTCGGGGTAGGCTACTGAACCACCAAGATAAATCCTGCTCCTGCAGCCAACTCCACCTCTATCAATCTTCTCAAGAGCAGTAATCAAAACACTGATTTGCAGGATCTCGCTCACTTGTTTCTCCTTCTTTAGGAGCAGTGCCAAACTCAAGAGTTATGTGCAGCTCCTGGCACCTCTAATCACAGTCTGCACCAAACCTCCACCAAATCAAACCCTGATCTGTCAATCCAGCAGCCCTTCCAGCTTCCCAAAGCGCTGGTGGGAATGGAGGGATGCTGCAGTGTCCAGCTTTCCAGCACAGTCAAACTGGCAAATCCTCCCATCTGTTAAAGGCTTGGATCCACTCCAGGTAATAACAATAAAACCCTGCCTTCCCCTGCTCCAGCCTTACCCACGGCCCATTTCCAGAGCCCTTCCACTCCTGAATCCATCTGGCTTGGGGAGGTTTGCTGCTCCTCTCCACAATTATCATCAGAATAAACTCTTATTTCGGGCACTCCCTGCCGGTGCTGCCCTTCCATTAAACTGTGCTGCCCAGAGGTGCCTGCAGGAAAAGCTGTGCTCCTCACAGTCTGGGGGGCTCTGGGCTCCAAACACCAGACCTGAATCCTCTGTTCTGCTCACAAGCCAAAGGAAAACTGGCCCTTTGAGAACCTGTTCTGGTATTTTCTCCAATCCCGTGAGAACTGTCCCACGTGAAGACACTTCAGTTATTTTCCAGAAATACAAATCCATGGCCTAGTGGAGTACATTTTCTGCATGTTCTAATTTCTCCTGACCTCCAGCCCCAGATTTCCCTTTATAACACACTCCTCTATTCTTAGTTTTACCTCCTGCATTGTATCCTTCCCCCTCTTCCAGCTGCACTCTCTCTGTTTGGAAATGACTCTCCCCTTTCCCTGCCTCCCTCCCGGACTGTGGATGGTTCCTTTGCGTGCAATCCCATCAGGTTCATCTCAGCTCATCCTAACCTGCTGCAAACTCTCTTCTCCCATTTCTCCCTGCTGGTTTAATCCATTATTCTAAACATGAACACCTTTAACACCCTGCAGTGCCAGTCTGAGAGTGACACGGCAAGAGGGACACGCTTGGAAGCCAGGAGGGAGATCAGGGGAGATACCTGGAGTGCACTGCCCATGTTTTGGGCCATTCTGTTGGGAATGTGAGTGTCTGGCTGTCAGGAGGGCCAGCAGTTTCCTTGGGTTCCTATCTCAAAGCCTCACCTGTCTGTGAAGCTGATGTGTGATCTTTGAGGAGCTCGCCTGCCGCCTGGGTAACTCTGTCCCTGCCTCGCTGCCCGAGCCCAGGAGCAGAGCAGGGCTAAGGGACACTCCAAAGGCCATGGCAGCACAGCCTCCCTCCCTGCAGCCCCAGGGATCCTCCTGCAGCCCCAGCTCTGCCCAGACACATCCCTGCTTCAGTCTCCACTGGAGCTGCCAGAAGTGGATTCAAAGGAAGGCACCCTCGGCAGCCCCAAACGCTGAGGATGGACCAGCAACGAGGTAAAACCTCCCTCACAAATGCCACCAAACACAAGAGAAATGTCATGCTGGCCTTTCAGGAGACTGCTGAGAATGACATGGATGACATCTGTTGGAGTCAGGACTTAATTCTGCCGAATTCCCAGAGACCTGGAGCACTGATGGACTTTCACCAGCCCCTGAAGCTGGGAATCCATAGGGTGAGGGGAATGATGAGGCAGCTCCAATGCCTGTGCTCATCTCCTGGATTCCATCAGGTGATCAGAGTGAAGAGCACAACGTGGCTCCAGCTCTGCCACTCACACAGAATTCCTGCCCAGGGAAAACTCCCTGGGAGGGGACAAGAGCCCACCCTGACCCCTTCAGCCACGCTCAGGAATTGTGGGGTTATCCTACAGAAACCCCAGGGCTTCCACCTTCCAACACATTCCACCACCAACATTCCATTCCAACATTACATACTGGGGAGAAATCCTAAATTGTTCCTTGAGACACAACAAGAGGCAAATTCAGATCAGAAAGCCCCGGGACACCCCTCAGTGCCCATCTGCCACACATCAGGGGGACGTCTTTCCGTGGCCACTGCGAGGAAGGAGGGACTCAAAGAAACTGGGGGAGGAAGCTGAAAATAACAATCCAGAAAGCTGCAAACATCTGGAAGGCCAATGCTTTGCTCCACAATTCTGCATTGATTTCTTGCCTCAAATAGATTTCTAGATGGATTGCAATTAAAATGAGTTACACAATGCTGGAAAAACATCACTCATTTCCGCTTCAGATTTTATTTTTACATCTTTGCTTTCTAGATCCTTTTGCGTTTCAACAGCCACTCCTTGGATCTTAACTGCCTTTTTCCTTCCACTCTTCTTCTGGCCAAATTGCTCTGCATCCATTTTTACCTTTTATTCCTCCAAGGATGCTGCTGGTGGTGGCTAACACAGCCCTGGAACAATTCCCTGGTCAGTGGGAAACATCCCCACTGTGAGCCCTGACTGCAGCTGCCGAGCAAACCCACAGAAACCTCTGAGCATTTATCAGAGGCAATTCTTGTGTGAGCTGCCCTGAGCCCTCAGGATCCCCTTGTCATGTGCCTCCAGGACATCAATTCCCATCTACCATCCTGATTCCTGCTCACAAGCCACAGGGAGGGAGGGAGGAAAACACTGAGCAAGGCTGGGCTACAGGAAAACAGATTTACTTTGCTGAAAACCTTGTAAAGCCAGGCCAGCTCCCACTGAGAAGGGCAGTGCTGCCACTGTCCCTGCTCCAGCCCTTTGCTGCCCATTCCTGCACTGGGATGGACATGAAAACAAGAGGATAAAACACAGGATTTCCAGCCAGCCAGCAGCAGCAATGTCAGACACCAAGCCCAGCCCTCCTGAGCACCAAGGCTGAGTTTTACAGAGTAGCTGGGAGAGATTAGAGAGCAACGAGAAAGAGCAGCTTTAGATGGGATACTGGGGAGAAATCCTAAATCCTTCCCTGTGAGGGTGGTGAGGCCCTGGCACAGGGTGCCCAGAGAAGCTGTGGCTGCCCCTGGATCCCTGGAAATGCCCCTTGGATGGGGCTTGGAGCAGCCTGAGACAGTGGAAGGTGTCCCTGCCCATGGCAGGGGGTGAAACTGGATGAGCTTTAAGGTCCCTTCCAACCCAAACCATTCCATGATTCCATGATTATGAGCACAGCAGCCCCTTTGCACTTATCCAATCCAACCTCAGTCTCGAGCTGCTGTGAGTAATACAGAAAACTGCTGGTATTCCCAAGCCTTTGATCTTCATTTGACTTTTGAGGGTTTTCAGGCACTATTTTCATTTAAACATAGAAGAAGTACTCAGGTATTTATACAGCACAAAGGCTTTAAAGGCTTTAAAACTTCAGAGAAGATTTTTAAGATGCCAGAATGAAGAATGTCAAGTATTATTATCGCTTGAATTTCAACCTGAGTCGGAAAAACCCTGCAAAGGTAGAAGTGTCTGCAGGAGAAACAGAGAGGCAAAAAGGGCAGCAAAATCCACTGCAGTGATGGGGAGATGCTTTCAGCCGTGGGAGACCTGTTCAAAGGAGGAGGAGAAGTCTTCCCTGACCAGCTGAGAAAATCACTGCAAATGTGTCCTGCCTGCCCTGCCAGAACAGGAGGGAAGAGCTCTCCTTTTGGGGAGAGGATGGCCAAACACAGACGCTCGAAAAGGAAAGATTTGGGAATTAAGATGTGAGTTTGTGTCACTCAGTCAGGGACAGCACTTCAGGCCATGCCAGCATCCAGAGCTGGGCTGGGCTGCCTTGGGTGGTTCTGTGCCATTCCTTTGTGCTCCATGAACCTCTCCTGGCTCTTTCTGCAGGCTCTGGGGTGGGAATTGGGGAGATCCTCAGTGGTTCTGCCCAGGAGCTCACGTCACAAGAGGCTGAACAGCTATTCCAAAGCTCCTGGTTTTACTGAGGTATTTCTACTTAATGCAGATTAATTTCTTGACAGCACAGAAATACCACAAAAGGCTTACAGAAACAAAAAAGCTTAATTTAGATCAATTAATAACAGAGAGAAAGTGTATTATTAGTGAAGGCTCTAACGAGGTGCAGAGTCCTTCTCGAGCTGCAAAAACATAAGGCTGAGCTCTGACGCTGCATATGCAAAATATTTGAGGGCAAACGAATCCGTGGTGGAGCCCTGCTGACATCACTGTTGGGATCTCGGGTGGAATTCAAGATGTTGCTTTAAATTAAAGCAGGGAGCTCCTGGGTGGGAGCTCTGCTCTGCCAGGGGCCCCCGCAAAGCCACAGAGGGTGAGAGGCATTTTTCATCCATCTGCTACAATCCCACCTGCCTCCAGTACAGCACTTTTCATCCTCACTTGCCAAACCCTCGAACAGGAAAGGGCAATTTCCTTCTGTGCATTTTACAGAAAGAGAAACAAAGATGCAGAAAGATGAAACAGCCCCTGCAGCATGACCCTGGTTGTAAGAGGTGGGGAATGGGAGCCAGTTTCCCCAAATCCCAACCCTTGGGGGTCCCCATCATTCCCCAACTGCTCCAAACATAGCTCAGACCAGACTTTTAATACAATATGGAGAGCCCTGACGGGTGGTGGACAGAAGAGCACATCCCCTCTGCTGAGCTCACGAGAATTTCTGGTTGTAACAAAGATCTTTGTGGTTTTAAAAATACAAAAGATTTAAATTCTCCTGTCTCCGAACAGTAGAAATTCGAGAGCTAATGGGGGTGAAGACAGAGCACTGTGAATAAACAGGTTATTCCGTCACCATCAATTATTGTGTCTCTCTCAATTTGCTCTGCAGCGAGTGTCTCAGACACTGTCCCAGACAGGGCACGGAGCTGCCTGCACTCCTGCTCTCAGCCAGCGTGGCAATTTACTGCCTCCTCGGGAAGGCTTTGATATTGGCAAACCACAACTGAGCTTTCTCTTTGCTTGAAAGGCACCCACGGGCTCAGCCACAGCGGAAGCGTTTGCACTGCCCTGAGAGATCAAAGTGGCTCAAAACCTTTCGCTTTCATCGGGCAAATTAAAAACAAACAAACCCTTTCCTTCCCTTCCTTTCACTCTGCTAAAGCCCATTCCCCTCCTAGGCTTTCCAGGCATCCTGCAGGAATACAGGGGCAGCCTGGAATTAAGCCTGGCATTAGAGATGGAGGAACAGAGATCCGTGGAGAGCTGAGAGCACCCACCTGCCGTGCAGGGCTCCGTGCCCACCGCTCCCCTCCCTGCCCGTGCCAACGCTCACAGGGCACGTGGATGTGCCCAGGATGAGGGATGCAAACCCCTGACATTCCTGCTGTCTGACTTCCTCGGATTTTTGTCTGTGCTCCTCTGTGTGTCCCGAATTCCTGCTGCTCCCCCCTCCCTGCCCGGCCAGCACGGAGCAAACTGTGCATCCACTCTCATCCCTGATGCTCCAGCACACAATCCCCCGAGTGCCACTGGGACCAGACAAGTGCTCATCCAGCTGCAGGAGCCTTAAAATGGTGATGAACCCCATCTGAATCCTGTGTGGGCAGGGCAGGCACGGGGAGGGAGAGGGGGAGAGCCGAGGAGCAGCAGCCCGGGGCTAAAAGTGGATGTTGACTTCACTCTCCCATTTGGGAGTAGGTGGAGGAGGTGGGTGGCCGTGAGCAGAGGGGAGGCGGAGGGGGCAGCAGCTATTTCCAGCTGCACTCATGTGCCATTTCTCTCAGTGCTGAGATCTGAGAGAAAACAGCAGGAGGTGGGGAGTGGGGGGAACCAAAAAGGAAAATCACAGACTCTGTGCAGGAGAACATGTTAAGAGCAAGAGAAAAGTCGTTAGCAGCACAGCCCTGAGATTCTACCAGTACTGGGGGGCTTAAAAATATAACAAAACCCAAGGCTGCTGGGACTGCTCTCCTGCACTGGACACAAGAGGATGGGATGGGAAGGAGGCCACTTGACCGAGGGGCTCAGGCCAACATGTGGCCCCAAAATGATGGTAAAAGCTACAGCTTGCACAAAGCCTCCCTCCTAATAAACTGCGAGGTTTTCTTGGCTCCCAGAGATTATGTAATATGTTCTTGCCTGCTTCTGCTGCTGCTGCTGCTGCTGACTCATATTTTCCAAAATATATCTGGGAAGGGAAGCATATGCACATGTGTTTTAATCCATAGGTTTCCCTGCCCATGTACAGAGCAATCCAGAGGAGGTGCTTGCACACGCGTGTGCACATGTGTGCACTGACGTGTGCGGGGAGGAGGCGCAGGGACAGCTCGGCAGCTGCTTGGAAAACAGAGATTAAACCAGCTCTGCTTTCTGGGGCAAAGCACAGCAACTCTGTAACACGGCGCAGGAGGGACCAGGGAACCGGGAAGGCTCTGAGGGAGATGGCAAAGGGAAAAGCACAGAGCACGAGCTGCCGACAACCTCCAGCCAAACCTGGGCTCTGGGGACCAGGCACAGACTCGTCCTCAGCTTCAAATCCAGCTGGGAAAATGGGGTTTGTGACAGCTGGGGCCACCATGTGCAAATGGCAGTGGGCTGAGAGGGACATCAGGGGTGGCCTCAGCACGTGGCTCAGCAGCACCCAAACCTGCAGAGGGGTGCTGGGGACAGTGGGGCCAGTGCTCCCTGAATTCCCCAAATCTACAATATCGTTCCTGGTAATGCCTGGGAACACACTTCCCAGGCTCTGGGGGTGCACTGAAGAAGCCAGGCTTCTCCCAGCTGAAGATTTCTGATCCTAAGGCAGCCTGTTAGTCTTAAGCAAATCTGTTCCTGGCCCGCAGGTTTGGGAGGTTCAGCTCCTCCGCTCCGTGCCTGGGTGCACTTCTGATTCCTTAGGAAAGACTTTTTGACAATTCTGCAAAACCCTCAGTATCCAGGAGATAGGATCGATCTGCTGCTGGGCATTGGACGACAGATCCATCTCCCCTGGACCAGAGAAGACTGAAAATCTATCCAGATGTCAACTCCTGATCACCAAATGAAGGCAGACGCTCGGTGCTGGTGACAGCCCCATTTCCTTGTGCTGTCTGCTCCTCGTGCCTCTGTGCTCAGGCAAAAGCAGGGGACAATTCCCCACACAGGGACAGGTGACAGTGCCCCTGCTCCTCCTCACCTTCCACACACCTCTGGAGAGAGAACAGCCCCTCTCCTTCTTCCCTGCATCATCCCCACACAAGGGCACTATTGATATTTCCTGCCTTATGCATCCAGCACCGGAGTTTAGACAATTCTATTTTAACACCTATAACTTCTCCTTCTTGTTTTACAGCAACTTCAAAATGTTTCATCTGCATTCAACACCGGTTCTATAATTGCTACTTTTTAACTTAATTCTCCTAGAACTTCACAAAAGAGTGAACATCCAGTGTGCCTAAAAGGCTTTGGAATAAACCTTAAAAACCAACATTAAAGATTGATCACGCTTTCTCAAGATTATACTAAAACTGACTGAAGCTCAACTAGATAAGGAAAGAGAGTTGCATTAAATTAATCAGCACCTTATCAAGTCAGGAAGAAAGAAAGATAACAAGCCTTCCCTAAATTTGGTATCAGAACAGAAACTTCAGTGCACAAAGTACTGAGAAAACCTTGTCAGATTTACTGAACACAATACAGGGGAGTGGAGCAGCAGAAATAGCAGGGGAACGTGGTCCATAGAAATGCTTTGAAAAAAACCTGTTTTCTGATAATGCCAGCAAGAGCCTGATGCTTTTGTCAAATGGAACAATTTTACTTGACAAAACTTTTCTCCAGATATGCCCAGCAAATTAACCCACTGCTTATTGGGGTAAAAGACAGATCCTTAGGGGATTGCTCTCCACTCCTGTTTGTGCAGCTGAGGCCAGATTGCATTTGTTCAATTACAAGAGAACAATTCCGTACACAATTCCATCTTTTCTGCCTTCCAAGCCCTCGGAATTGGGCAGATTCCTCTCCCAGCATCTCCCAGCATGAGCTGCAGCTGCTCCCACAGTTCTGAGCTCCCATGGACGGCCTCAAAACCCCCGAAATTGGCACCAGGAGCAGTTTAACCCTTTGGAAACTTTGGGACAAACATCCTGAGTACTGAGAGTGAACAAAGCCAGCCAGCAGCATCCCGGGATTTTCCCAGATGCCTGGCGAGGCTGTTGGCTCTCTGCGGCACAGGGCACAGCCCAGATGCTCTGGGACATCCCTGAAAGCCAGACAACTGTCCTCAGCATTCCAGGAGGGACAGGAGGGGAGCAGAGCTGGGGACAGAGGCCTTGGGAGGCGATAGGAGAGCCAGGCACGGCGCTTTCCCAGGCAGGAGCAACGGGAAGGACATTCCAGCCTTGGCCCCCTTGGCAAAGCACAGAGCCCCAGGCATGCCAGGCAGGGACAGGGACAGGCTCACTCCAGAAGGACACTGGAGCACACACAGCTCATCTCATCACAGTGACCAACCCAGAAATCCACTTGGGGCTTTATCCAGGAGGAAAAAAAAAGGGAAAACAAAGAGCCGAGCTGCTTCAACCGGGGTGATGCTACTTATTGAGACTGCTCTGCCTCTGTGGCACCCAGGGCAGGGCTGCCAGCTGTCCCCAGCACCCTCAGGGGTCAGTGCCCACCCTGCCCATCCCGGACAGGTCCTGGAGGAGGGAAAGGGGCTGGGGACCAGCTCATCCCTGGAGACTGAGCCCATCCCGGCGAGCAGGGCAGGCTCAGCTCAGCCCCGGCTCCACCGAGGCGCAGATGCAGCCGAAAATAGCCCCACGCCGGCTGCCAGCAGCCCATACGTTGTGTTATATATGTCTCAGCTGATGCAAAGGAAGGGGCAGGCGCTGAACCACATGGCCCTTCACATGGGCACGGCCACACGGGGCTGCTCCCAGCTCCCCAAATCCCCAAACGCATCCTGCCCCACGCGGGAGCAGCTCAGCCCACGGTGCTCCACACCAGCCTGGCCCTGACACCTCCCCACGGCCACGTCTGCAGGACAACGAACGAGCTGGACCCCAAACACGATGCCAAACACCCTCCCCGCACTCTGCTCCTGCTCCCAGCCCCACTAACCCCATCCCAAAATGTGCCACTCTGCAACCACCACGTGCCTCAGTTTCCCTGGCTCTGTGAGAGCTCCCCAAAGCAACACATTCCTATGAAATTATATCCTTAGGGATAAACCAGAGTCGAAATCCAGACCTAATTCTTTAAATCCTTGCGTGCACTCAGTCCCTTCACGCCCTAAAATTCTCTTTTAATTCCAGTGGCGAAGCTTCCAGGCTGCTCCACACAGTCCCCACCAGCACAGCTCTGGGGGCCTCCTGCCCTTCTGAACACCCCATCAAGGTGGTGTTTCCAACAATGCCAAAGCAATTCCCAGTAAAACCAGGAATCAGGAGGCCATGTGGCCCTTTGCTGGTTAGAGCCAACCCAGCCGTCTGCGGGCACTTGCAGATTAAGACTCATTTCCACTCAGAAAAGAAATTCAACCACAACTAATAAAATAAAGACAATAAATCACAGTTCCTCCAGCAGCTCTTCCTCCAGGAGCATCTATTTTTAGTGGGAAGCATCAATCACCACAGCTCTTGCTGTCTACAACAGCTCCTGTACAGGCAAAACCCAGGTAGGCAGAGCCAGGCCAACGTGGGCACACACACATTCCCAAACCTGCACTGCCACTGTCCCCCAGGCAGCCAGGACAGCACCACGGAAAGGGGACAAACAGAACATCAGCCATGGCTACACCTCAGTACTGGGTGACATTCCTCTAACCCAGCTGGAAAAGAGGAGGCACAAGGCAACAAAGGAACAAAGGAATGTGCCCAAGGCTGTACAGTAAATGAGTGGCAAAGCCAGGACCTGGCAGAATGATCCTCTGCCAGTCCTGGATGCCCTGCACAAGCACCCTCTTCAAACAGGACAATTCTTACACAATTATTAACATTTGGGAGTTTTCCTCAAGCTTCCCAACTTCTCCTCATTGGAGACTCTGCAGTCCTGAGACAAATCCCTGCGTTTTACCAAAATAGCTCTCCTAGCATTTCACTGAGCACGACTATCACACCCAGACGAGAAAATCCACGTTGGAAATGTGAAATCCAGGAGGCTCCCAGGGAGAGATGCATCATTCCAACACGGAGCACACGGACACGGCACGGCAGCACACAGGGACACACATGCAGGCAGGCACAGCACAACCAGCACTCACTGAATACACAAACCAAGCACCACAACAAAATGAAATGACAACACAGACACGGGTTCTAGTCACAAATTGAAACTAAAGTGACCAAAAAAAAAGAAAAAAAAAACAAACCACAACCAAAAAAACTTACATGAATTTTTGGCAATTTTCCTTCAGACATTATACACAGCAGCTGGGCTGTGTACTGAATACCTGATCCAAAAAGAAATATAACCACATTATGCAAACAGATGGGGGCAGGAGTCAGGTGAACATGCAGCTCTTAACAACAGTCATCTACGGGCTGAGAAAGCACCTCTGCATCCCCACAGAAGGGCTCGCATCGGGGCAGATCTTCACTCACTAGCCAGCAAAAGCTGTGCCGCTGCCATCCCGGGGGAAAAGCCAAATGGCAGGACAGGGCAGAGCCACCGCGTCACAGAGCTCGGAGCTGTCCCGTCCCCTTTAACTTGTCATGTGAGGTTTTAAACAGAGGTGGGAAATAGCCAGGGTGGGGGAGGAAGCCTTTAGAAAGCCGAATGGAAAGCACTTTATCTGCCTTAAAGAAAGAGCATTAAAATCGCCGCGCAGGCAGGACAAGCCGGGATGACCCCGACACTGAAGCTTAGGGGAAGCACTCAGAGAGGGGCACATCGCGCTCTCCCCACGCCGAGGAGGGGGCCTGAATCTTTAAGACGGCGGATTGCTGCTCGGGAGGAATGGACTTTTTATGGACTGTGGGAAACAGGGTTGCTATGATACAGGCAGAGGCATTTTCATGAATCCTGTGGCAAATAACATTGAATCCTGCTTAAGCAGACAACAGCAAGGCAGGTCTCCCATCACCCAGCCTCAGCAAACACACAGCAGCAAGCACTGAAAGAGATTTTATGCATCACAAATACGCTTTTTGCAGACAAATTCCTATTTTTTTTTCTTCGGGGCTGTATTTTCCAGCTTTGATTCCTGTAAAGGAACGATGCCTCTGCCTCATCCCTGCGTTTGAGCATCCCCACAAAGGTGAAGAAACCCAGGGGAGTCACGGGGCTGAAGCACCCCCAGGGACCCGAGAGTGACCCGGATGGGAGCTCCAGGACAAGGAAAGCTCCAACCCCAGGGATATTTCAGAGTGCAAACGACACCCAGAATGCTGAGGGCACAGCCACGTATGGGCACGGGGATCTAGTGGAGCCTGGCACCCCAGAAAGCTCCTAAAGCTTGGCAGGATGGAGGGGAGCACCAGGCTCAGGGCTCCCGCACGCCTGGAAACTGCAGCTGCCAAACTACAAACCTGGGCTGGGGCAGGGGCTGGAGAGGCCTGGGGTAGGAAACAGAGAGCAAGCTAAACATGCAGCAAGCTCAGCCCTCGCTCGCTCTTTCGGCTCTCGTTTCCTCTCCTTCCCCCCGAAATTCCAGCAGGATAATAATCTCTTGTTATTCGAGATAACGAGAACAGTGCTGCTACAATAACAAAGTTCGCTGCTGCCAACTTTCCTATTGCTCTGCGTTAACTTTCCCTTCTTTAACTCCACCAGCCTTCGGGAGGAGAAAAGGCAGAAAGTTGTAATAAAACCACATGAATTCTCCCAAGCGCATTCCACGATGGGAAAATCTCTGCTCCCGGCGCTCCCTCCCAGCAGCTGAGCGTGCACAACCCCTCGTCCTCCCCATGCACCCCCAGCACACCCCACCCCAGGGATGGAACCAGAGGGGAACAAGCTGTGGGGCACGGCAGGAATCTCTGCCACCCATTCCCAAATATCTCCCCCAGGAGTACAAGCTCTTGATCAAGGAATGCACCGCGTCAGGTGCTGGGCATTCCTCGTAGAAATCGTATTGAAAGGTAAACCTTAGTGCCAGAGAGCCCTGAGAAAAACATTCAGGCACAGCCACATCCCATTTTAACTCGCTGGTCAGTTTTGGGGTTGGGTTTTTGCTCATTTTTTCCACCCTTTCTCCTCCAAATCCCTTTGTCACTCAAGGCTGTTCCCCTGAAAGGAGGATTTTGGCTGCTGTTTGATTGATTCCCTCTCCATGGTGATCTCAGATCATTTATTACATCTCCAAGAGATTCTGCAGCCTATAAAACTATTGACACAGGATGGCTAACAGGCAAATAGAGCAAATTTGAGCTGTTTAACAATCCGAACCATCCTCAGCAGCAATTTTATTTACTTGGGGTTTTTTTTTAGAGAAGATTGACTCAGTCTCCTGCGAAGTGAGGCAGGTACCTCTCGCAGATAGCTACAAGTGAAGAGGGGAAATGGAGCCAGCAGGCACCAGAGCATCTTCCTGGGCTTGTATCCCTGGTTCCTGGCTTTTCTCCCCATTAAAACAGGCTACTGTCCCACAACGCTTTTGGGGATCATCATTCCCACCCCGGCACTCAGGGAAAATTTTTTTCTCTTTTATTGAGAGCTAAAAGCACTTTGAAAGTACCAAATTTGCCGGATTTAACTCAGTTTCCAATCATGCCACCATGGAAAAGCCATCGGCTCCCGAGCCCAGCTCGGCATTTAACTCCCAGCACACAAACCCTCACTGGGAAATAACTCCGTGTCTCCAACTCTAACCTCCAGCTTTGTCTTCAGACATCAGTTACGTGGCTATTTTTTTTCAGAGGACAACAAATAAATAACAGACAGCCAGAATTAGCATGGATCAGTTAAATTATCACAGCAGTAAAATTCTGGTGACCATCAACAAAGATAAAAACATTTTCAAACTGCTATTTCTGTTTAAGCGATTCTGATTCTTCAGGAGGAGCAAATAATACATTTTAAAAAAATCCCTAAGCAGAAGCACAGAACAGAGACATATTTTCCAGAGGAAAAGGCATTGCTCTTTCCAGACATTCCCTTCGTATTCTCTCCAAACTCCTCGTGCTGCCACTGGAGCCCCCAGCCAGCCCTGCTTCCCAGCTGTAAACATTGCAATTTCGGGCTAGAAACACCTCTAACTACAGGACACCTTTCCAGCAAGCCCATAATACACATCTGAGCACTTCATTTTCCAGAAAATCAATGTAAATAAAGTCACGCCAAGCAACCCATCTCAAAAGCTCGTTATCTTCGAGGTGGGCAAAGATTTTTCTTAGTACATTCCCCAAAATTTGATACATACAAACACACAGGAATGAAAGAAAAGAAAGCCAAAATCAGGTTTCTAGAAAATCAAAGCAAAATCCAACCCCTCCATATCTGTTGCTTTAGCAAAGAAAAACAAAGCTTGCATTGCCCTTTTTCCCTTTGATCTTTCGTTCCCAATTTGCAGAGACAGAACCCACATACAACCAGAATAAAAACCCAGCAGGTTATGTTTCGGTCCCTCTCACATCTCTAAAAAAAGGAGCTGGGTTACAGTCACTGTGGACATAGAATTTGGAGGCTTTGGGGCTGAATATTAAGAAATCAAATCAGATCATCAAGGCAACACAGATAAATACAGTAAGTAGAATTTTTCTCCCCCCCTTTTTTTTTGTGGCTGAATGTTATTTTAGCATAGATTTAATCCTTTAATAGGATTTCTCAAACACACATTTCCCCCCCCCCAATTAAAAATGTCCATAGCTCGACACACCAGCACCTCTCACCTGGCACCTACATGGTTACTCTGACAGACATTGCACATTAACTGCTTGCTAGAAATCGCACACAAAATGACTTATTATTAACTTGAGCCTCTATTTCAAAGGAAAGCAAAACAACACAGCCAGTGCTCACCACAGACAGATCATTTTCACTCTGCTGCTGCCTAAAGAAGCACACAGCTCTATCTCGCTAGCACAGCACCACAGACGACTGGATCACTGTTATTATTTATCACATTTAAAACCCCCGGCAAAAGCAGCTACACTTACAGGCATACTTAAAAGACAAGACATGACAAAAGATTTAGGGAGAGATAATAATACCAACGTCATACATATCACAGCGAGGCCATGTTGAAGCTCAACGCGTTTCCCCCCTCAGTAAGAAATCTCTCTCTCTCTTTCTCTCTCTCTCTCGCCTTTCTCTCTCTCTCTCTCCCGCTCGTGCTCTCTTGTTGAATTGCTAGTGGTAGTAGTAGCCCCCAACAGCTCAGGAGAAAAAATCCATTTAACGAGTGCCCAGGAAGAACATGAGTATGACATTCACAAGCAATAGCACCACAATCACTGCAAAAACGACCACCGTTTGAACATCCAAGGTCATGGTGCAATGCAGAACACTGTAGTGTTCGAGGTGTGGGGCTGGCAGATTTGGAGAAGTCAACCTCTGCTCTGTAAGACTGTCCATACATCCACCATGCTAGAATAGAGGAGAAAACTGTTCCTGGTTTTGGGTTGGTTCGTAATGCTTTGTGCTCTGCCTTTAGTTTCTCCCCTATCTGCTGTCTCTAGCTCATTCTGAGCCCGCTAAGTGAAGCATCATCACAACCAGTGAGCACTCGGGATGCAAAATCCTTCCTTTAGGAAAAGAGCGAGCGCTGTCTGCAAGCTTCTCTCTCTGTCTCGTCCCCCCTCTCTCTCCCGGTCTCTCTCTCGCTGGCTGGCTCGCTTTTTAATTCGTCAAGCCAGTGCAGATACGGAGCCCGTGTGAGTGTGACAGCTCTGCAAGCTGCTGCGGCTGCATCCCTCGGAGCGAGGCGGACCCTGGCGCATACTAATCAGCTCCAGTGACCAGGCAGCGACGGCATCCTGGCTGTCACTCAAACGCAGAAGGAAGCGCTGGCTCCATAAATACGCGAGGCTTCCGCCCGCCGTGACAGCGAGCGCACGCAGCCGCGGCTCTGCCCGCGCTGCCGAGGCGGCTCCGGCGCTCCGACCAGGCGGATCCCGAGGCGGATCCCGAGGCGGCTCCGGCGCTCCGGCCAGGCGGGTCCCGAGGCCGATCCCGAGGCGGCTCCGGCCAGGCGGCTCCCGAGGCGGATCCCAGGCGGCTCCCAGGCGGCTCCCGAGGCGGATCCCAGCGCTCCGAGCCGCGCAGATCCCGCTCCGCACCGCCCCGGGATGCGGCTGCCCGAGAGTCCCGAGAGCCGGCGCTGCTGGGAGCCAGCTCGGAGCAGGAGCCAAGCAGCCAAAATAACAAAAAGGTGACTCGCGGTAACCTGGAAATTTGCTGTGAAATGTGGGAATTGGGCAGGGGGAATCACGTTTTAGCTCTGCACCATCAATCTGCCATCACAAATGCTTGAACCTCTCCCCTCAGCACTCCACTGGCTGTCTCCATCTAAGAGTTAAACTGAATTCTGGGTTTACAGAGATCAATAAAAAGGGGGGAGGACAGATGGAGTATCTTTATTTCTTCTGCAGCAGCCAGAAATGCTCATTCCTACATTAAAACCACACACACGCACTCAGGGTTTATGGCCCAGGTGCTATCCCAAAGCTCAATCTCAGATCCCAGAACCAGCAGTTACCTCGGAGAGGCACCACAATGCACACAAACCGCATACACTCAGCTGGAAAAAGCAAACGATTTTCCAGACAAAGACAAATATAGAAATGCTGCCAATGCATATGCATAATGCACTAAAATGTGCATCCGGGGGCTGAGCACGGCACCTTCCAGGAAACCTGTGCCTCCCAACGCTCCCACACAGACACGGGGCCAGCAGGCACCAAACCAGCACCTCGTTTGTTCTCCTGCACCACACGGTGAGAGCTGGGCAGGACTTTCATGTTTCAGCCTGGCCAGCTTCATGCTTTAACCTCACCAGCAAGGGGCAGCCTGTGCTGGCAGCAATGTCCTTCCAGGGCATCAGCATTTGGGGAAGGGGCAGGGGCTTACACCAACACTAAACCCCAGCTGTTACATTCAAGGCTTAGTTTAATTTTCTTCTTTTGCCAGAGGGCTTCCCCAAAAACAGGAGGGTGCTGTATCCACCCCCAACACCATCAAAGGAGATGTCAGGACTGGATGCCCACAGGGTCTCCCTCCCTGGCCTCCACCCAGCCCCACTGGTTTGTGCCAGAGCAACACTCAGCCAGCACCATCCTGCTCATTTCTGACCAGCTCTGGAGCACGTGTGGGCTGGGATGTGTTTGGACGTGCAGAGGGTGGGTTGTGTTAAGCAGCATTAGAAACAAGAACAGTTTGGGTTCCCTAGGTGGTTTATTTTGGGTGGTAAGTGCCAGCCAGAGGCTCTCTCCAGCATGTGAGGCCCCTGCTCTGTCCAAGCAGGGAGTTTCTCATTCAGGAGGACAGTGAAAAGCCCTTTTCCACCTGTAAAATCACAAGAAGCTGCTTTAAAGCTGCCCCAGGCTGCCCCATTAGCACAGACGCCAGGCTGGATCCAGGTGGTGGATCTGCCTCATCCCCAGCTTCCAAACCTGCATTTTCTATCAAGGATCCATTTTTAGGATAGCCAGTCTGTCTGATGTAATTTTAGACTAATCAGAACAGCAAACACAGAATGATTCAGGTTGGAAGGGACCTTGGAGATCGTTTAGTTCCAACACGTAATAGATGTGGAATATTTATTATTATTGCCACCATCCTCTCCCAAAACAACACAGGCAATATTCCAAAACATAAACCTGAACTTACAAAAACAGCCAGGAAATTCCAGTTTCAGTCTCAGAAGCAACAACGACTTCCCCAAACCATACAACCAGCTGGAATTTAGAGGGATTTTATGGCCAGTTTATCTTTTCCTCTAAACTGCAGCGAGCACAGAGGGAGTCTGGGTGTGGAGCCCCGAGAAGTTGTTACAAGAAGCCCAGTGGAGATGTTCTGCTGGTCCACACACCCCCAGGGCCTGGGGATCCTCAGCAGGCATTAGAAACATCCCATCCCATCCCATCCCATCCCATCCCATCCCATCCCATCCCTGGCTCTGTCTCCTCTCCACGCCCAGAGTGGGAAATGCCAGCAGGGCTTTCAAGGCAGACTCCCCTGAGCCTTGCAGAGAGACGGGGGAGCAAAATCAGGGCAGGGGGAGCAGCAGAGGCTGGGAAACCTCCAGAACAAAGGTGCACACCTCACACATGCTCACTGGCCGCTTCCGGAGCCGAGCAGGAGGGTTCACTGCCAGCACCGAGCCTGCCAGGGCTGGGGCTGGCATTCTGCGAGAGCTGAGCCACTCAGAGCGCAGGGGAGGGCACGGCTTGGAAATAGAGCCACGGAGACAGCCCCTCCTCAGCTGCTGCCTGCGGGCAGGGGTCCCCAAAACCCCCACCACGGGGGTATCAGGAGCCGTGAGAGGCTGTGGGGACCCCACTGCTGTGCCCCTTCCCCTGGGGATGCTCCATCCCAGGAGGATGCTGCATCCCGGCAGGCATCTACCCTTCCCCAGGTACCACCCAGAGCAAACAGCCCCTAAAAATTCAGGCAGGAAAGCACCGGGTGCCTCACCTTCCCCAGGGACAAGTCTGGGGTCCAGAGGAGGCTGTGTGTGTAACAGCAGCACAAACAGATTTACTGCAGAGAAGCTTCTATTTAAATTATATTCACAGTATTCCCAACAGTACTTGCTGCTTTATATAATTTCCCATGCCTTCTGCGTGCACTAAATGTTAATTTTACTACGAAAATGGATGGTACCTTCTCTTAGACGCCTTTCTGATAAAGCACACCTACACAGCAGGGGTTTATATAAAACCAGGGTGAAGTTTAACTTCACGGAATGCTTTCTGGGAAGTTTGGTCTAACGTTCTGTACAGAGCGAAAGGAGGAACGGGAAGAGAAGATTTGTACCAGTTACATAAAACACCACATCCCTCAGTGCACAGAACATGCCCTGACACTACGGGAGCTTTTGGGAGCATGGTTTAAGGTACAGCATCAGCAAGATGTGCTGGATGAGAAGGGAGATTGGAATTTCAGCACCTCTCCGGAGGGACAGCAATCAGGGAAGGAGGCAGAGCTCCCGCTCACATCACACCCATCCAGCTTTATATTTGCCTCAATCTCATGGACACGTGTGGGATAGGGAATTCTGGACACCCAAATAACAAACAGAGGGGTCCTACACTGACATTAATTACGATACAGGAATTTTGGAGCAAGCCTAGGGAACGGATGGTGCCAAATCCTCCCGTGCAGAACACGCCGGGCTCAGCCTTGTGACCACGTCTCCCTCCAATGGATGTCTCCAGTAATTAGCACATCCAGCTCCTTGCAGCTCAACAAACACAGCTCCAACTCAGCAGCCAGGGTTTGGAATTGGAATGCTCACAGGTCCTGGATTTCCCTCGCAAGGACAGGTCCACGGTGCCCACGTGAGGTGCCAGGACAGCCCAGGGGCCGTACGTGGTGCCAGTTCCAGTTCCCTGCCCCGCTGTAGATCCCTCTGCAGACTAACAACCTCTGCCCTGGACAGGCAGAGGCATCTCTGTTTTCCCAACACACCAGCTCCACCTTCCATTAAAATGAGCCACTGAACTGTGAACCTCAATGCAGAGTCAGAGCATTCCAGCCATGCTGCTGTAGGAAGCGATGTGGTCTGAGCTCTGGGATGGGACAGGAACCCAAACCTGCCACCCTTTGGCCAAAGGAGATAAATCTCTGGGTGAATTTGGGAAAAATTCACACAAATCAATGTGATTTTATTCCTGCTCGTGATTCTGAGCAGGAATAAAATCAGTCTGGATGGATGAAATCCACGGCCAAGGGGAAAACACTACTGGTGACTTGTCAGTCCCAAGCTGCTTCAGCTCTTCTATATTCCCTCTTGGAGCACAAGCCCCACCCCAGACCTTTATAACACCACGAGGGAAGTTTAAACTTTCCAATAGAATTAACAGTGTCCCGAGAAAGGAGCAGGCAGCCATGGTACCCAGGGATGTGTGGGCACCTGCTCCTCCACCCCCAGTGCCCTGTGCCAGGCTGCCGTGACATGGGACACCATGTGCAGGGTGACTCATGGACTCCAGCAGGGATTATAACAAAACCATTAATTTTTTTTTGTTTTCTAAATCTAGGCAGGAATTAAACTCAGGGTTTCAGAGATTAAGGGCCAGTGAGATTATTATTTCCTGTTTCAAAAAAGGAGGATTTCCTTAAGCTGGGAGTTGCCTCTTTTTCCTTTCTCTTCACAGAATGTCTGACAGAGCCGTCTTTTCCATCCTGGGCCAGATGGGAGGCACCAACCTACGAGCTGCAGAGCTGCTGCAAACGGCAGATTCTTCCTCAAGAATCTCCAGAATCTTGTATGTTTATAGAATGGCTTCATAGGAAGCTTTAAAAACCCCAAAACACCTAAAATTCCTTACCCAGATTGCAAAAAGGAAGAATACTTGTAGAGACTTGGACTTGGGCCTGGTTATGGCTGTGAAAAATTAACTCTCCAGTCACCCACAGTTCNTCCCCAAACCCCCCACCACGGGGGTATCAGGAGCCGCGGGAGGCTGTGGGGACCCCACTGCTGTGCTCCATCCCGGGGGGATGCTCCATCCCGGGGGAATGCTGCATCCCGGCAGGCTCCGCCGCAGCATCCCCTTCCCCAGGTACCACCCAGAGCAAACAGCCCCTAAAAATTCAGGCAGGAAAGCACCGGGTGCCTCACCTTCCCCAGGGACAAGTCTGGGGTCCAGAGGAGGCTGTGTGTGTAACAGCAGCACAAACAGATTTACTGCAGAGAAGCTTCTATTTAAATTATATTCACAGTATTCCCAACAGTACTTGCTGCTTTATATAATTTCCCATGCCTTCTGCGTGCACTAAATGTTAATTTTACTACGAAAATGGATGGTACCTTCTCTTAGACGCCTTTCTGATAAAGCACACCTACACAGCAGGGGTTTATATAAAACCAGGGTGAAGTTTAACTTCACGGAATGCTTTCTGGGAAGTTTGGTCTAACGTTCTGTACAGAGCGAAAGGAGGAACGGGAAGAGAAGATTTGTACCAGTTACATAAAACACCACATCCCTCAGTGCACAGAACATGCCCTGACACTACGGGAGCTTTTGGGAGCATGGTTTAAGGTACAGCATCAGCAAGATGTGCTGGATGAGAAGGGAGATTGGAATTTCAGCACCTCTCCGGAGGGACAGCAATCAGGGAAGGAGCCAGAGCTCCCCGCTCACATCGCATCCATCCAGCTTTATATTTGCCTCAATCTCATGGACACGTGTGGGATAGGGAATTCTGGACACCCAAATAACAAACAGAGGGGTCCTACACTGACATTAATTACGATACATGAATTTTGGAGCAAGCCTAAGGAACGGATGGTGCCAAATCCTCCCGTGCAGAACACGCCGGGCTCAGCCTTGTGACCACGTCTCCCTCCAATGGATGTCTCCAGTAATTAGCACATCCAGCTCCTTGCAGCTCAACAAACACAGCTCCAACTCAGCAGCCAAGATTTGGAATTGGAATGCTCACAGGTCCTGGATTTCCCTCGCAAGGACAGGTCCACGGTGCCCACGTGAGGTGCCAGGACAGCCCAGGGGCCGTACGTGGTGCCAGTTCCAGTTCCCTGCCCCGCTGTAGATCCCTCTGCAGACTAACAACCTCTGCCCTGGACAGGCAGAGGCATCTCTGTTTTCCCAACACACCAGCTCCACCTTCCATTAAAATGAGCCACTGAACTGTGAACCTCAATGCAGAGTCAGAGCATTCCAGCCATGCTGCTGTAGGAAGCGATGTGGTCTGAGCTCTGGGATGGGACAGGAACCCAAACCTGCTACCCTTTGGCCAAAGGAGATAAATCTCTGGGTGAATTTGGGAAAAATTCACACAAATCAATGTGATTTTATTCCTGCTCGTGATTCTGAGCAGGAATAAAATCAGTCTGGATGGATGAAATCCACGGCCAAGGGGAAAACACTACTGGTGACTTGTCAGTCCCAAGCTGCTTCAGCTCTTTTATATTCCCTCTTGGAGCACAAGCCCCACCCCAGACCTTTATAACACCACGAGGGAAGTTTAAACTTTCCAATAGAATTAACAGTGTCCCGAGAAAGGAGCAGGCAGCCATGGTACCCAGGGATGTGTGGGCACCTGCTCCTCCACCCCCAGTGCCCTGTGCCAGGCTGCCGTGACATGGGACACCATGTGCAGGGTGACTCATGGACTCCAGCAGGGATTATAACAAAACCATTAATTTTTTTTTTGTTTTCTAAATCTAGGCAGGAATTAAACTCAGGGTTTCAGAGATTAAGGGCCAGTGAGATTATTATTTCCTGTTTCAAAAAAGGAGGATTTCCTTAAGCTGGGAGTTGCCTCTTTTTCCTTTCTCTTCACAGAATGTCTGACAGAGCCGTCTTTTCCATCCTGGGCCAGATGGGAGGCACCAACCTACGAGCTGCAGAGCTGCTGCAAACGGCAGATTCTTCCTCAAGAATCTCCAGAATCTTGTATGTTTATAGAATGGCTTCATAGGAAGCTTTAAAAACCCCAAAACACCTAAAATTCCTTACCCAGATTGCAAAAAGGAAGAATACTTGTAGAGACTTGGACTTGGGCCTGGTTATGGCTGTGAAAAATTAACTCTCCAGTCACCCACAGTTCCATGCCTGTCCACTCCATCCCTCAAATGGAAAGCTTCCTCGCTGTCCACATGAATTTGGGACTTTTTCCAGTAATTTCCTCTTTCTAAAGAACTGCAGAAGTTGAGAGCCACCAAAGCAGTGAAAT
Organism: Vireo altiloquus; assembly: GCA_013396875.1. Taxonomy (NCBI): domain Eukaryota; kingdom Metazoa; phylum Chordata; class Aves; order Passeriformes; family Vireonidae; genus Vireo; species Vireo altiloquus. The sequence continues at coordinate 23,758 of VZRF01000946.1, forward strand.
GGGAGAGAAGGTGGGTGTGGGAGAGTGCAGGGAAGGACCATATGAAGCAAGATGCCTTTGTGGCGAGGCTGGGAGTGCTGGAAAGAGAAGAAATTACATTTCTAAGCCCACTTTGCAATGTTCTGAGCACACAGGGCATTGCTGGAGGTTGAGTTCAGGTGCATCCTCACGGCCACCAGGCCAAGAGTGCTACACAAAGCTCAGAGGCCTCCTGGGAAGGACCTGAGCATCTGGGTCACTGCTCCAAGTATTCCCATGCAAAAAACCTCACAAGAATTTCACCAAAAGATGGGAAGCTGAGCCACAGCAGCGATGTCCTGATGGCATCAGAGTCTCAGCTCCTGTAACACTGCACAGACCATGCTGAAAGGGCACAGAGAGCCTGGCTGGGGGCATTGAGCCCATTGTGCTCCTCTGGATTGCAGTGAGAACAACAAATCTTCTATTTTTAAGTTTACTTGAACTTAAAGCATTAAGACAGACTAAAATCTCCTGCCCCTGGCAATCGTGTTGCGAGTGCTTTCTGCTCTCCTCGCATCTGCTCCACACTCCAGCCTGTACTCGAGAAGCATCTTCAGATTCCCAGTGTTGAAAAAGAAAATAAACCCCCCTCAAACCCTCAGAAATCAGACGTGGTAACACCAATTACCCCGGTCACAGAGAGAGACTTCAGGGGCCGAGAAAAGTTCTGTTTAAAAGGACCCATCCAATTCAGATGCTCATTTCGACCTTATGTAAGCTCTCCTTGTCTGAAAAATATCCCAAACCCTGGCCTAAAGCAACACAGAGACTTTTACTCCTTAATTTTTATTTCTCAGCTTGTGTGCTCACTGTTGAGCCTGGAAAAAGGTAAAGACAGGAAAGCCCAAAGTGCAGAAAAATCCAAGCCAAATCCCTTCCTTGGGGGAAGACACATGCTCCCTCCAGGCACTGACAGGAGCTCTCACTTCTGACATTAAATTGCAGAATCTTCACATCAGCACATGTCTGGACAAAGTGGTGAGTAAAAGAAGATGATCACCTGCTAGAAAGTAAAACTAAACCCTTCTGAATTCGGGGCCAGTGTCCCCAGTGGGGTCCCTGAGAAATTCAGCTGCCCAGGCACGGGGAAACTCTTCGGCATGAAAATCAAAGGGTGCATTTCAGCTTTGCCACAACAAGGCAGGTCCTCTGAAATCCAGCACATGACAACTCCTACACAGTAAAAAAGCAAACCTAACAGAGTATTTCCCTCTGCCCAAGCCCACAGAGGTTCAGCAACGAGCAGTGCAAGATGCTGGGGAGAACAGGAACAGCACCATCCATGATGCACCAAACTGCAACGTGAGAAACCACAGAGGGAAAAGCAGAGAAGTTTGAGTTCTGCTCGGTGCCTTTAATGCCTGGCCCTGCACAAGGGGTGGCTTAAGGAGCAGCGAGGATGATTCCCTGAAAATGTTATCACAGATGGGCAAGGCAGAGCCAGGCCCTGCCCCAGGACTCCAGGGAAACGCAAAGGCTCGTGGATTTGAAATCCTGATGCTGTGCACTCCTTGGGAATTGTTATCTGACTCTTTCCTGCTGCTCTGCCAGCCTGAGCTTACTCCGAGGGCAATCTGGAGTCACCCAGCACACCAGGCAGGCTGTGCCAGGCCAGGTGCCCTGCCTTGGTGGCACAGCTGTGGCAGAGGGGAGCAGGAGCCACAGTCCTGCTTCCTGCAAGGGAATGAGGATGGAAAACAACCCTCCCTGCAGCCTCCTCCCCTCCTCCTGCGACACCTGGCTCCGGCTTCCCTGGGCTTCTCCTTGTCAAGACACTGAGAAAAGGAAAAACCATCTCGTTAAGAAGCTGACCCATGGGTCTCGTGTTCTTCACACAAATTAACCCAGAGAATTGAATGTGTTTCATATAAATCATTTTCTCCCCCTCTCTCTGCCTCCCAAAAAAAGGAGAGGGAACAGCCTATTGAATCTGGCACTCTTTTAATGAAGAAAACAGTGCAAGCCAACCTAATGAAGTAGGAATTCCAGATGGATAGCAGTAGGTGTGTGAATAGAACATAGAACACTCATTTTTATCAGCAATATCAGCATGAAAAAAAGAAGTTTATAGTCTTTTTCTACTTTTTTTTTCCCTTTCTCCAAGTGAGGCAGGTGAATGCCAGCAGGCTCCACTCCCTCTGCCAGCTCAGTGGGATTCCTTGCAGTGAGAAGGAGCACAGGCTGCTGCCTTCCAGGAACAGCCAGCGCTGCCCTCCTGCAGCTCCTGACAATGTGTGACAGCCCAGGGGACCCTGGCTGTGCCAAAGGGACCCTGGGCTGTGTGGGATCACAGGGACAATCCCACCTGCTGTGGGACACAGCTGCACACAGGGGGGGCACAGGAAGGCACCTGGTGCTGTGCTGGCTGCTCCAAGCAGCACAGTTGGCAGTTCTGTGTCCCTGATCAGCAGCACCAATGGGAAAATCCAGTGGGATGGAGCTGAGGTGATGCCTGAGGTTTGAACTTTTATATTTTTCCACCCCTGCAGTGCCCAGTGTAACTCTGCAGGTCCCTGGAGCTCGTTCAGTGCTGTTCTCTCATGCTCACACTGACATAACAAAGCCTCTCCAGCTCGCTCTCCAAGGACACCCAGACCCTCCTGGGCCCAGCAACTGCAAACCTTCATCTTGGCGAGAGGGGGGCAAGCTTGGCCAAATTCCATCCTTGCCTGGCTTCTGCTTGGGCAATTGATGCTGATATCAAAGTGGGAAGAACTCGGGAGCTGTCATTGTCCATTTTGGGATGCACTGAGGCAGGAGCCTCTGGAGCCCAGAGTGTGACCTCTGAAGGCCTTTCCAATCAATCCCTCCTTTACTCCTTTACTCCTGTCTGGTCTCTGTTTCTAGGGAGCCATTTAAGGCATCAGAGGTTTGCTGTGCTTCCCAAGAACACAACCCTGCAGGAGTCCTATGAGTGCTCCGAGTGCTACCTGGAACAGCCACACACAGAAGGTGTGGTACAACTCACTGCATTCCTGGGTCACATCCACGGAATTCTGCAGTGTGGCAGAATGGGCAGGAAGGTGCTGGGATCCCCTCTGAACACACTTTGTACAAGAGCACAACTCCTTGGCTTCAGTGAGAGTCACCAGAGCTCCAGACAAGGAACTCTTTACTTCTCATCCAGCCTATGGTGCAGATTTCACAGGCTGAACCTGACTCCTGGGTAAAGCACTCCTGCCTTTCCCAGACACAGCACTCTGGCCAGTCCCTCCCTATGCCCATCTTTCCCTGCCCATATTACATAATAAGCATCTTTATTTATTTTTTTTTTCCATAAGTCGTCTTTTCGTAACGATAGAAACTATTGGAGACCGAGATAACTTGATGAATTTTTCCTATTATCTAAGAGCTTAGTCACTCAGGGAATTAGTCATGTTCAAAATAACAGCCAGGCTCAAAGAGATTCAGAGCAACCATTCCAGAGCAGAAGCAGCTAATGTCATAAATACATTAAGATGTCAGCTTGAAGCATTTCAGAGATTTTTCAAGAAGTGTTTAAAAAAAGAAAAACCCTTTGATGAGATACAAGGAGATCAGGTTCTCAGCAGTTAAAAAACCGTGGTGGTTTGCAAAGCCTGCGGTGCCCAAACACTGAAACCCTGAGCAGGAGGGACAGATGGACGTGGTGACCACATGGGGTGTGTGGTTTCCCAGCAAGCACAGCCTGCTCAGAGCTCCACGAAATCCTGCTTCCCATGCCTATGGCACCCTCCCAGCACTGCTCTCCCAGGGTTTTCCAGACATCCCTGATGTATCTCAAGTGACAGAGGAGTTATCGCTGTGTCCCTCACCCAGCAGGTGGGAACTGGGGCCAGAGCCAAGGAAATGGAGCCAGGCCTCCTCCCAGCCCCTCCTGGGACTGACACAAGGACATGGAGCAGGGATTTATCCAAATTATTTTTATTTACCACAACAGCAGCTCCTTCTTAACCTGGACATTGGGCACAGCAGCACTCATAGGAGGATGTAAGTGAAAGATTAAGGCAGTCCCAAACTGGGAGAGAAATGGAAAACTGAACAGCAACTATGTAAGCAAAACCCCACAAGGAAATGGATCTGGTGGGGTGGACTTGGGGTTCTGGGAGCTCCCTGGCTCTGCAGCACACCTGGAATTCTCCAGGGCATGCAGAGCTCAGCCAAGCCAAGCATAAACCTCCAGTGACAGGAGACCCTGCGATGAACAGGAACAAACTTCCAAACTTTCCACTCCCCTGTGGAAAAGCCCTCCCTGCTGATGCCACAGGGCACAGGGACTGGGAAGCATCCTCTGCAGGACACCCAGAGCACTCAGCTTCCCGGGAGCTTCCCTGGGATTGCTGCAGCAGCAGCCAGCATTCCCTGCTCCCTTTGATCTCTGCAGGAAAACTGCTCTGGGGCTCTTCATTCCCATTTTTCCCTAATGCTTGGATACCACAAGCTCCTCTTTCCATCCTGCCCTGGCTTCTCTCCATCAGCTGCATTTGCATATCCAAACTTTCAAAAACGAAAACTCGAACCCAAACTGCTTTTTCCCACTTTTCCAGACTTCACATTGAGATTTTTAGGATTAGGGAGTGCAAAGAGTACTCTGTACTTCCAGTATCCTGTGATTTGTACACTGACAAGTAGAGCAGAATCAGTGAGGAAAAATATAAGCAAGTCCCTGGCTGCTGACCTGCCCCACTCAGGGACATCCCCAGCACTTGCAGCATTTGGCCCTTTGATTCACTGAGGTCCTTTTCAGAATATTTTAGTTTGTGATGATTTACAAGAGCTTCCTTTTTGTCTGGGAGAGAAATGGAAAATATCAACGGCAGCTTGATTTTAAATATTAGAACAAGAGGCAGTGTAAAAATATGACTATTTATGGTTGTAAAAGAAAAAAGGCTGGGACTGTATCATTGAAGGTGGTGGCTGCACTCACCTGCATTCCACAGGCACAACATTAAACCCAAAAAACCTATGGGAGGAAATACCACGGAAGATTCACACTTGTGTTGCTTGTAATACAAAGATTTGGGGGGAAAAAAAAATTCTACCCTTGTCAGATAAAAAACTATTCCAGAAGAAGCTTTATTTTGTCCTGATTTAATCCAACTCGTTTGATTACCATGCTGGATCAATACCCTCTGAAGAATGCCAAACCAAATCATCATTGTACTCACACACTGCTCGAATGTGCAGATTGATTCTCATCCCTACCAATGACAATTAGTTGGATTTTTCTGGGTTAGGAGCAGATACTAGAGAGTTTAGCAACGTGGTACCAATGGAGCATGGAAAACACCCCCGTGGGATGCCAGAGTAATTGGCAAAAGATTAATTGCTTAAAAAATGGGAAGCAGCACATGCAAAGGAGGGAAAAAAGAAGCTCCGACAGCTTAATATTGTGGAATAATAGCTCGGGTTTAGGGGCTGATTTAGAAATAAAGAGCCACCTGCCACGAGAACAAAAGGTACTATCACTTGTAAAGCATTAGTGACACACTTCTTAAAGATGAGTAACTCTGAAAGGGAGCAGATCTAAGTCTTGAACCCAAGCTGTGAACAACAGAAAACAGCATTTTGAATAAATCAATGTTGCGTCGAACTTGGGAAAAATCAGGCTAAAATCCAGGTTTTGACCCATGTGCCTGAGCTGAACAAAGTCCAGGGGTGCTGCCAGAATAAATGTATATTGCTGGCCTTTAGCAGACACACAGAAAATAATGCTGGAGTAAAAAATACAGCTGGAAAACCATAATAGAGACTCAGCGCTCATAGAAATGGGTCCAGTGATGCTCTGGATGAAAGGTTGAGGTTCTGCATGCCATGGGAGGCTGCGTGAACAGAGAAGCCAACCTTCACTCAGGAGTAAACAGAGCTGTTTGGTAATTCCATAGTACATTTTAGCCAGCAGACTGAGATAATAATATTCCCACCGAGGTGCTGAAATGCAGCTACTCCTGGTGTGGAATAACTCACTTGTTTAGCACAGTCCACCAAATGATCAACATCTGAAGTACTAAAAATTCAAGTAACTTACCAGTGGGGACAGCAAGGAAAATCTGCATTGGAGGGAATATTGCTATTGACGCTGGCACTTGGCCAGGACATCTGGACCAACACATCTTGCTAAAGGAGCAGAATTTGTAGGGACCAAGCATCGGCTTTAGGCACTCCCAACATCCCTGTGCTCCAAGGGCAGGAGTCTCTGAACCCTTGGGCCACAGCCACTCATCCCCCAGGAAAACAGGCTCCTCACCCACCAGGGACTGCAAACATCTCTGCTGAATTTATCTTATTTGGTTCAGTTTTACTTTGCTGGTTTGAAATCATTTTTTATTTTCGGGTATGTGCAGATACGTGGAGTATTTCCAAATACTGCTGAGGCTGTTGAACTGCTGTATAAAATGCAGAAACCACAGCACTCTCTTTTATTTTTCCCTTGTTAGAGGGAGCAATATTGGGAAATTCCCATGTAGAACCTGCTTTAAAATCGACCACTGGAGTTTTACTTTCCCCAAAAAATTACATTACAGGCTATTCACTACTACAGCAAGCACTGTAATTTCTCTCAAAGATAAAGCAAAGATTAAACTAATGAGAACAGAATAACAGTCTCCTTTACTACTGGCAGCAAGGAAGGAATCTGGGAAGATGAGAGGTCAAGAAAAGTGTCAAGTCCTGCGCTGTGTCAATTAGAAAAGCACTTTGTCCTGCACCATCCCCAGCCCCTCCCCAGCGGAGCTCAGCAGTCACCTGGGAGAAGAGGGGAAGGGAGGCAGGAGCCACCTCCAGCTCCCCAGCACCACTTTTCTCAGCGCAGTTATCCCGACAATGGCACTCGGCACACGGCGATCGGCGTTGCCTAGACACGGGCGGAGAGGGGCAAAGTGCGGGACAAGGGGAGCAGAGGCAGGAATGCCATCCCTCCGGATGCTCCGAGGATGGGAGGCGGCAGCAAACCTTAAACAGGACCCTAAACAAACGTGCTGGGTGCTGCAGGCTGCTGCCTACACCCCACATCGCGCTGCCAGCACCGCCCGAGCCTCTGGGGAGGACAAACCCCCCTTGGCCCGGTTTGGGAGGATCCGGGAGGGGATGGAGGGTAGAGGGGCACCGCGGGGAGAACGGGCAGCGATCCCTCCCAAAGCCTCCCCGCCGGCAGCAGCATCTGCCGGTGCCCCCGGAGCCGGAACGCGGGGGCTGAGCCAGGTGACGCCAGCTCGGCCCGAGCCCGAGCGGCTCCGGGCCCGGGACCAGCCCGCAGGGATGCTCGAACCTCCCGCAGGACGGAGAAACGCCCAGGGAAGGGCAAATCCAAAAACACCTGCAAAGCCCAGCCCCGCACGGAGCCGGGGGGGAATTGCCATCGCCAAGGCGAGCTGTGCAAGGGGGGCGAGCTGGGCAGGAGGAGGATCTGAGGAACAACCGCATCGCTTCCCGGGGAAGTTTCTGAGTGAGCCGGAGGGGCCCTGCTGAGCTGGGGGAACTTCCCCGCTTCCCCCCGGCACACGCAGCCCTCGGAGCCGGCTGGGCTCGGCAGCTGCGCAGCGGCAGGATGTGGTTCCGTGGAGCTGTCAGTGTGCAGCCGGCTCCGCCGAAGCCTCCCCACGCCGGAGGAGTGTCTGCCAGGCTGCTGCAGGCGCGGGCAGGGACGCTCGGGCTCGGCAGCGCATTGGGCTCCCCCCGCACCGCAACTCATCATCCGGCCGAGGGGCAGATCTGACAGGTCCCGGCCAGCACCCAGCCCTGTGCCGGCGCTGCTCTCCTCCGGTGCTCTCCCACCACGCACCCCACACTCGCGGGAACCGGGCAAACCTCTCTGCTTCCCCCGCCGAGCCCCCCGGCTCGCCCTGCGGAACCCCCTCCCCAGCCCTGCCAGGCGCCGCTCCCTCCCACGCCCCGAGGCATGCCCACCCTCCTTCCTTTTCTTTTAATTTCTTCTTCTGCTCAGCAGTTTGGGAATGCAGAGTCTATAAAATGGCTACAGAGTGATCAATGGTTTCAAGGACAGGGAGTAAAGGAGGAGTCAGGAGATAGGACGGAGGTTCATTTCCCTGTCAAAGTACGGCAATAAGAGGAAAAGAGAAAGACATAGCTACCTGAACTCACCATTCCTGTTCCATCCCTTAGCCACTGCATCTTGCTTCTGATGATGTCCTTATTATCAGGGAGGGGAAGAAAAAAAAAATCCCTACTGCCTGGCGAGAGCTGGCAGGAAAAAAAAGAAGCCCCCCACCCCCACCCTAGCCTGGAGCTTTCAGTCAGCCATCCCTCAGCCCGGCAATCCCGTGCCTGTCAGGAGCACGTTATTAGCAGCCTCCTCACTACCTGGGATTGTGCTTATTTATTTCAGTCACGGACCGAGGGATTTGAGGGGAGGGGGATGTCCTTTTCTTTTTTTTTCCCCTGCCGTGCTTTGCAACTCTGCAGGAGGGGAGGGGAGTGGAAGGGAGGGGAGGGAGGGGGGACCGATGCGAACTTGGGGAGGGTCCCCGCAGGCGCCCAGCACCCCGGGCACCCCGTGCCCTCCTGCCGGTGGCCGGGCACCCTCGCCCCCAGCGCTGCAGGACGCCAGATCTGCAGAGCCAGCACATGCTCCGCGCTCAGCAAGGGGCTGGGGAATTTTGCTGACGTTCAAAGGGCAGCAGGTTCTCATTCTGCTCTCCACATGAAGGATGAGTCCCCTTCCCACTGAAAGCAAAGCTCCCAGCCCAGCCGAAGGCTGCACCTGCCCGGGGTGATCCTCCCCCTGCACCCGTGCCCCGCTCCCCACTCCGGGTGTTCATCCCCTGCCCGCTCCCCTCGCTTTTTCCCGACTTTCTGGCCACGGCAAGGAAACGAGAGCCCCGCTGCACAGCTAAGAAAGCAAATACACTCGGTTAAGCGTTCCTCATGGATCCGGCCACCCACCACGTCGAGGGAGAGGAGATCGCGGTGTCTGGCGCTGGTGAGAAGAGGCGGCGGCAGCATATGGGATGTGTAGAGCCAACTGGAAACGGGGCTGAATCCTCCCGGATCCTCCAGCTGGGACACGCACGTCGACATGGTTCTCCCCATGGCAGGGACAGGACATGGGGCCGGCAGGAGTTGGCCAAGGCCGCTCACGGTGCCGGTGGCGCGGCCGCCGCAGCCCCTGCCACCATCCCGGGGCTCGGTGCCCACAGGAAGGGGCAGCCCGGAGCAGGACTGACACACCCCTGAGTACAGGAAAATGCCCCACCAATATTCCCAAAATCCCCTCTTTGGCAGCTGAGTGTGCAGCTGGCTTCAGGGACAGGAGAGGGCAGGTATGAACCGTGCAGACAAGGTGGGAAATGGCTGGCAGAGTGTTCTGGGCACAGGTAGGACACCGGGGACACTGGACATGCTGGATCCATGCGCAGGATATGCTCTAAAATCTGTGGAGAAAACTACAATCTCCTCAGTTACAGCTGCAGAGGATTTAGGGTTGTGTTTGCATGGGTTTTTTTCTCCACGCCTCAAGGGCAGAAGGGCATTTGGATCTCCCGCTCCTGGCCTCTGGAGGAGTCAACATTTTTCCTGCAGCTGGAGATTTTGAGGCAGGGAACAACACGCAGCTCCTTGTGACTGCCACTTTCTGCTGGTCCTGTGCCACTCAGCAGGATCAGAGCTTAGGTGTCTTCACTTATTTATTGAAATGGGACAGACCCGAAGTGCAGGCAGGACTGAGGGCATGCTGCCCAGCATCTCTGCACTGCTGGGGCCCCACACAGCCTGCTCCAGTTACATCAAGCCATATTCCATCACCTTTTGTACAGGCACTGACAGCCATCATTATTCCCAGAGATGGCTGACAAAAGAAAGACTCAGGAGGCAAATGCTTACAGCTGTCCAAACTCTGGAATTCTGCCTAAATTTTGAGTGACAGAAACGCCAGGTGAGTTGTGTACATCCACAGGAGGGCTCTAGTTGGAAAATCCCACCTGTGATGTGTTGTCAGTCAGGGTCCTGTCCAGGGAGAGCCTCATCTCCCACAGCAGGTGATGGCCAAGACTTTGTGCAGCCCTGGAACTCAGGGAGCTCACAGGTACTTCACCTGTTCAGGATGTCAGGCAGAGCCAGCACAACCTCACCAACTGACTCAAGAGCTGCAGGGGCTGGGAGAGCTGGGACAGCAGAACTGACAGACAGACAGACATCCTGAATGGACATTGCTTCTTTCAGAGGCTTGGACTAAAACCACAGCAATAATCAGGTTATTTCTAACTGAAGGGTAAATTTTTTTTTCCTACCAGGAAATACTAAATGAGATCTGCAGGGTTGTCAGCACACACACAGAGAATACAAGAATGACCCTCTTAAGCACAAGATCAGCTTTAAAGCATGCACTGCACCGTCCCAGTAACTCCACTCACTTTGGTCAAGGTTACACCCTGGCAGTGCAAACAGAGGGGGATTTGTCTGGCACATCCCACCCAGTTGCTCTAATTGGGGATGTGGACTTGGAAGAGGAGGAGATTTTTGTGGAGGACTGTTACACACGAGCAGAAATTATCCCAGCTTCTCTCCTCCTGCCAGTTGTTGATCAGGCCAGTCAATAAGGCTCATATTCCACTGTTTCCCTTCCTTTGCCTTGTTTACACTAAGCTGATTTGAGAAGCAAACCAAGAGTTGCCAGGTTAATTCTTGCTCCCTGTGAAGGTGCTGAAAGGCAAGAAAGCCCCAGAATGAGCCAAATCCCTGAATGGGCAGCAGGCTGCACACAAATCCCATCCTGCCCAGAGCAGTGGGGCAGCCGTTCTCTCTGGCACAGGGAACTTCAGAGAGAACCCAGCTGCATTTCCCTGCCAAGAAAATGCACCTCTGCTGCCTCATTGTCAATGCAAAGCGCTCTGCAGGCAGCCAGCGGGCAGGGGACCAAGCCCAGAGTCCCTGCCAGAGCAGGGGGGAGCAGGGAAAAGCCACCTGTGAGCTTCTCCTGGGTCCTGTGCAGGGCCAGGAGCTGGACTGTGATGATCCTTGTGGGCCCCTTCCAGCTCAGGATATTCTCTGATTCTCTGATTCTTCACTTCCCTGGAGGAAAGCACCTTCCAGAAAGGGCACCAGGTGCTGGCTCCTGTGCCAGGCGTGCCAGGGGATGCTGCAGCCCAGCACATCTGAGGGCACAGTGGGCTGCCCACCCAGCACATCCCAGACATGGAATATTCCCAAGCACACCCCTGGGCTGTGTGTGAGTCACAGAGCACGGTGCAATCGTGCCAGGGGCACTGCACTGGTAGGAAAACCCACAGAGGAAACCGAGGAAGCTTTCAGTGGGTGGTGGCTGGGCACAGAGTTTGCACTGCAGGCTCCTGCCCTGGGATCTAGCTGGCAAAAAAATGGGATTTCTACCACCTGAGCACGTCCCACTGGGGAGGCAGGGACAAGGCTTTGCTCAGGTGGTTTGTCTGGGGCATCACTCCAGGGGAAAAGCCCAGGAAGAACTCATGGATTGCTCATCAGGAACAACATCCCAAGTCAGTCTCAGCAGAGCTGTGGTTTGGTCACATCTGACCCATCACAGCCTCCAAAAATTTCTCTCTCTACAGAACAAGGACCAAAATCAGCTGGTGTGCTTCACCCTCAGACAGCAGCTTCCCTTCAACAGCCCAGTCCAGTTTGGAGTCTCCTTTGACTGCTAATTATATTAATAATGGGCAATAAAGGTGAGCAGAGAAGTGAAGGCAGGAAAGGAAGGAACAGGTTTACCTGGACACTGCTCAGCAGTAGCAGTGACTAAAATATCAGATTAACACTTTTCCATGTGTAATTTATTTTCTCCTAATTCCGTGCAGCTGGAGAGCGACTCAAAAGCCAAACAAGTGAGTGTGAGCAAAAGGACATTTAATATCACATCACAGTGGAACAGCAAAAATAACCTCCCTCCTGGTGCCTCACCCAGCACATCTGGAGTCATGTAAACACCACACAGGAGACTTCAGCAGCATTCCCACTGCAATCCAGTCCCCAATCCAATCCTCCCAGAACCCACCCTGCTCTCCCACCATTATTTCCAGTATTGCAGGGCCGCTTTTGGGAGCAGATCCCTCATTTGAGACACCCAGAACACAGCCCTGGGATCCCAAACACAAAGTGCAGCCTGTGAGAGCAGCACTGCAGGATTTCACCTGCCTCTCCTGTCTTTCCTTCCTGCTGTTGTGTTACCACATCACCACGGAAATCTCCTTCAGATCTTCAAGGCTTCCCTTCCTCAATCCCACCGGAAGATTTTTGCTCTAAACCACTCTCTGGATGTCGGAATTTTCCCCGAGATTCTTTTTCCCCACTCCCTTCCCTCCCCAGCTACGATGCTGCATTGGACAACATCCCCCAGCCAGCACCTCCCCTTCAAAATTCCAGCCTGGAATTTCCTCACTGAGGCAGGAGAGCCTGGCAGTGCCCTTTGGAGAGCCCTGCCACACGCTGGTATTTCAGTGCTGCAGAAGGCAGATGTTCTTCATTCCATATCAGAGAGCACAAATATGTTCCTGCAGCCATTGTCTCTATTGAACTGCAAAGAACAGGCACCAAATCCTACAGGTTAATTAATGAGAAAGGAGGGGAATTTCTCTAACCTCTACTAGGAATTATCCAGCCTGGCTTTAAAAACCAATCAGCCACGCTACACAGCTATGAAACACGTACCTTCCTGCAGGAAAAAAAGCCCAAACCCCATGGAATAGTTTCATAATGGCCCAGTGCCTCTCTGATTAGCACAGCAATAACACAGTGCTTCGGGCTCTGGCAAAGTATTATTATTATTTATGGTACATTACGAGGGAGTTTGTTTGTTCTTTAATAGGAGACGACATATTCAGAAGCCCAGATCCGAGTGTCCTCCTGAACTAACTCTGACACAAAGATCGTTTCAGTCATAAATTATAGAATCATAGAGCCACAGGACTGGAACAAGTGCCTGAAATGCCTCGCTCTGATGGATGTGATTGGGATCTGGCTGTTGACCACAGCAAGGCAGAGACATCGTTACCTGCAAACCAGGGGCTTCCCTGACCTCCCAAGGGGACACTGTGGCCACTGGCAGGGACAGGAGCCCAAACTTGTGTCCCCCTGCTCCAGACCTCCTCTTCCAGCTTGGATCAGTTGTATGCACACTCTGTATGCTGGTACAAACGCGAGTTATTTCTAATTTAATTATGTGCATTGGGCATTATTAATTAATTGCAGTATTTATATTTAGCAGTCGCAGTGCAAACAGCCCCCATCTGGCTCCAGGCAGAGGTGTGTGGCACACACAGCCTGCTCCCTGGGAAAGGAGGGAAGGCATGGATTGGGCATGGCCCTGCTCCCACAGACTCCCCTGGAGGAGCTTTTTGTGGGATTTCACCAACAAAATGCCAGCTTCGGTTTTGGAGAGGATCAAAACAAACTGGAGCTGTTATGAAAGCCCTAGTGGGAAACCACAGTATGGAAACCTGTTTGTAAAAATCAATTTTTTTTATTAAGTAATCTCTTCATTTCACTGCCCACAGTCTGCCAGAAACACAGAGGTTCCTTCCAGCCCTCTCCAGGCCATCCTGCCCTTGGGAAGGCAGGAGAACAAGCAAATCCTGGATCTGCCTCCTTCCAGAACATCTCCTTCAAGATACCTCCATGGTTGGCATGTTGTTTACTATTCCTTCTCCTGTCAGCCCCGCCTGACTGACAAGATTCCTCATGCCTCAGCCCATTTGATTTGCTAATATCTCTCAACTTTTTCCATTTGCAAGCCTCCCACCTCTGCTTTAATGAACCCAAGGAGTCTGTTGCCAAGGAACGCTCTCTCTTGCCATGCCCTCCGCTTTAGAGGTGAAAATTAATAACCTGCAGCCAAATTAAACTCTTTGGGTGAGGAGGAAAGCACCCCAGTTCAGATCCCCATGCCCAGTAAAGTCACTCCAGCATCCAAGTCTTCTTTACGTCCATCTGTCACTAGCACTGCCCTAGTTCTGCTTATTTAGGGAAAATCCTATGGAGATTAAAAAAAGGAATAAAACTAAATTTGAAACTGAAAGGGCTTTACAAGCAGCACAATGCTCATATATGAATTCATTTCATTTGTGTACTAAGAGATCTGCAGCCAAAAAAGGTATTTTTTTTTAAAGAAAACTAGAGCTTAGCACTACTGTTCCCCAGAAGACTGACAGGGAAACAGGAAATGCTGCCCTGAGTCGTGCATTTTGAGGTCACAAGGAACTGGCAAATCCATACACCCTGAGGCTGTGCTCCTCCCGGGATGGAGCCTGCAGGGCTGGGGCAGCCCTGCCCTGTCCCAACACCACCAGCCAGACTCACACCCAGGCTCCTGCCTGTCCCCTGTCCCCACCCAGACCCTTAAGGGATCTCAGTGGAGCTGTTGCCTTTAGAGGGGCACCCCAACCTGGTCCTGCCCCCACAAACACACACAGAGCCCTGAGCAGAGCTGGTTTTCCTGCCATGGGGAGCACAGCAGTGAGATGGCACAGCCTGACCCAGGCACGGCACGGCTCCCACCCAAACCCACAGGATCCCTGCCTCACTAACAACTTCACGGCTTGCCTCTCCACAAGCAAAGCACAAGGAGAGGAGGTTGGTCCCTCAGGACCTCTCAGCTCCATCAGGCAGGTGAGGGCTTAACAAGCAGCTAGTATTTATGGCCACAGTTCATCGGAATGCACGGAGCCATTGGAGGAGCCTTTCACATTCACTCAGAGCTCCTCTCCCTCCATTATTTAATTCAAGCTGTGACCCCTGGCCCTGGATGCTGAGCTGAAGCAGCTCCCAGCCCTGTTTCCACAGCCTCGGCCAGTCTGAGTTACCAGGACGTGTTGGGAGACCCAGGGGTGCAGGGAGGAGCACACAGCAGAGCAGGGAGGGCTCCTGGAGCAGCCCAACCTCAGCCCCACGAGCGTGGGGTGTGCAGTGATGGACACCCAGGAGTGTTTTGACCAGGGTGATATACATTTGGTCCCATTTTTCCAGTGTGCCTGGGTCAGGTCAATCTCAGGGTTTCTAGTGCCGTCCTGCACATTCCCCTCCATCCTCTCCCGTGCCTGCCATCAGCTGTGCCAGCCAGGGCACATCTGGGGAAGAGAAACTGGAGGGGAAAGGAGCAGCTGAGACCAGCCCCAACCTCACCAGGAGAACTTCCTGAGCTGGGGCATCATCTGCATGGATGCTCCATCAGCCTAAGGAAACCTCTTTGCTGAGCCTCTCTATTAACTGGAGTTATTAGCTTTTAGAGTCAGGAAATGCTCTTTTTTTCCCAGAGAAATGCTCTCCTTCAATACTTCAGGCTGCTAAAGCATTGTGAGGCTTCCCTTCTGAGAGAGCCTTGCCTTGAGTCACCCTCTGGAATCAAAAGCAAAGCAAAGACATTTTCTCTTCCCCACCCACCATGTGTAGAGGGATGTGAATTCCCCTGATAAACAGCACTGCAGACTGAGGGCTCTCCCAACCACTGAACCTGCTGCTTTCACTCCCAGCTACTTTTCCAATCCCCTCCAAATCCCACAGTCCCCTCCTCAGACTTCCACGTGTCCTCCCCACTGGGCTCAATCTGCAAAGTTTCAATCTTGTCTCGCTATCAAAAGCGAATAAAATTGACTTTCTGACACTGCCTTCTCAAAGCTCCCATCCCTGCTCCCTCCCCTCAGCCCACAACTCCTGCCTGGTGTCCTTTGAAATTGTTAAAACTCATCTGCCTACAATAATTACTGACTCGATGCTTTAATTCCAAATGAAACGAGATCCCTCTCGGGCTTGTTTTATTCCTGCAGAATAAACAAGGAGCTCCAGGAGTGTGAGGCTGGCCAGCAAGAACAGGGAGGGGGTTTGGTGTCCCCGTGCGCTGGGCTGTGCCTAACGCGAGCAGACAGGCGCAGCCAGCAGGAGCCAAAGGTTTCCCCACGAAGCCATTTCACAGCAGGGATGCTCGGCACAAAGTACAGGGTGTAAAACACGGACAAGGATCACCCAAAGTCCTGCAGAGCGTTCGCGATGCGAGGCCGTGCAGCAGGCGGGGGAGGTATATCTCAGGAGCGGCTCTAAAACTACCCCCGGTAAATGAAGGGGTTAAACGCAGCCCTGGGACTGCCTGGCTGTAGGAAAGCGATTCCTTCATTAAACACATCCCCACGCGCTAACGAAGCCATAAATACGTGGCGTTCTCTCCCTCTAGTGGCTGGAGGCTTGGAAATGAAGGGGATGGACCAGGACCCTGCAATTGCTGGCAACAAAGGGGATTGTCCCGGGCTGTCTGTCCCCAGAGCCCCAGGGAGCCAGCAGGAAGGAGATCACACCCTTTGCCTCGGTCACTGCCCAGCAGCACTGCCAGGGACAGGACATGACGAGCTGGGGGCTGAAGTTCACCCTGCTGTCACCAGACACCTGTGGGTTACTGCACCACTCACCTCCCTGCCTGTTTTAATTCCCTGCAATGTTCCCACTTGAGGAGACGGCTCCTTGTTTGTGCCAGGACACACAGGAGTCACTCAGGATTGCTGTCACCGTGTCACCCCACAGCAGCCGGGCTGCCTGCTCTGCTCATTCCTTACAACACCCCCCTGTGCTTGTAGGAAAGCACGAGACAGAAAAAGTCACCCAGAGATGCCCGAAGAGAGCATCAGTGAGACAAACCAAGGCAGGAACTCGATATGACAGTGGAGGAAAAGCTCCTCGATAAACTGTTCCTGAAGGATTTTAAAGGAACACCAAGCTCTGCACCTGGGAGGTTCCCAGATTTGGTGACTTGGTTACTCTGAGTGCTGGGACTTGCTTCCACAGAAGCCTCACCCATCCTCTAAGGACCCCTAGCAGGGTCCCTGACCTTCATTTGAAATAACAAGCACTGGTTTTGGGAGGATAGCACCCTTGGAAAGACGACACCACCACCAAAACCAATTCAACACAGCTTCCTGCCACTAACTGCAATACAGCTCTACCATTTTGTGTATTTGAGCTAAAAATCCCAAGACCCTCTGTCAATAATGCACCATTGCATCACCACAAAATTCGTGTGTGGGTGTGAATGTGGATGAGCATCCTCAACAGCAGCAGAAACGTTCTCACAAAAGAAAGGCCAGGAAGAAGGGAAGAAAGAAGAGATGGATCCTATCCAAGGTGGTGGGTTTGATGCAAAGATAACTCTTGCAAATATCCTTTGCAGTTTTTCCAGGCTGGCACAGCAGTCAGAAACACACCTGAGCCTTCTCAACAGCCTCAGGAAAAGAGGGTGAGTTTGAAGTGGGAAGGCCTCAAGCTTGACACAAACAGGGAAAAAAAATTCCAGAAAGAAAAAATAAAAAAACATCCAGAAGGAAAACCTGTTCTGAATTCGCCTGGGAAAGGTTACCAGAGCTTCCCACGACCCCTGTGCCTCTCTGGCCATTGTTCCAGGCACTGCTCTCCCACCACCCCAGGGGACTGGGCTGTGACAAGCCTGGCAGGGCATTCTGTGAGATCAGTCCCCCAGTTTGACCACAGGCACTCAAGTGGGATTTCTGAAGAAGTGGATGCAAACCAGGACACATCCACCCAAGCAGTGCCTGCAGGAACCAGCGATGCAGGCAGGCATTCAAACCCACAATTACACCCAAATCCCATTAAACCACATTTAATCCAAATCCCATTAAACTGCGTCGGCCTTTTCCTGCCTCTCCTTCCCTGCTACTCACGATCCACGAGTCAGGATGCCTCTGGTTCTTTCCTTCCAAAACTATCCTTCACCATTTGGTCCTTGGATTGGCAGTGGAGCTTGTAATTAGGTCCCAAATGTGCCACCACATCAGGGCTGACTACAAGGGATTATACAGAGGTAAAGACTTTAAGAGCCCGTGTGATGTGAAGTCTGAACGCCATCCATCGCCTTCTGGAGTGCTAAATATACCCATATTTTAGTATTTACTTGTCTGCTTAGCTATCTCAGGAGCAGTCTGTGGCAGTCCCTAAAGAAGACACTTTGCTATTTATATATAATGTGCTTAGCAATTTTTGCCACTGAAGTTGCACAGATATATTCCACATGGAGCTCTTCATCCTTATAAACTTCAACATGGGAAAAATCTGTGCTCTGCTTATCTTCCCAGGTTCTTAGAAAGGGATGAGTGTCCCAACGCCTCCGAGGCTGCGATTCCTGTAAAGTGCCAATTTTAACCATGTTAAGAATATGGCCTGAGAAATAAGTGATACAGGCAGCCATTGAAAATTTCCCTGCCTTCCACCTACGAGAGTAGATTTTGTGGTTTACTCTCAGTTTGCACAAAATACAGATGGGCATGGAGTCCCTCAGCAGAGAAATCAAGATTATCTCCATAAACCAGGTAAGATCACATGTTCAGGTTTTTCCCCAAAACGAAAGCTTCTGGAAACACAACTGAAGACAATCCCCGAGACTCCTTCAAGCCTCAGCTGTGAAAAAACCGAGCAGGGATCAAAGAGGTGCTGAGATAAATGATGGGAGCGTGGCCCTTGCCTGCTTGCACTCTGCCAGATGGGTTCTGTAATGGCATTTGAAATACACGAAATGCACAACACAGCTCAGCCCCAGGCTGGAAATGCAGCCAGAAAATTCCTCTGCTGGGTGCTGATCCAAGCACTCCACTGCCATTTACCACCTGGAGCTTGCCGGGGTGGGGCTATTTTGGGAGGGAGTGGGTTGGAAATGTACAGAATTGTTTCTAAAACACATTTTTTCTTAATTAAGCCTTGTTGTGAGGAGATAAAAATAGCCTGGTGGGGAGAGCAGACTAGCTGTGGAGGCATCCCAAAAATATCCTGTGTGAAGAGAAAGGTGTGAATGCATGTTCTTAAAAAGCAATGTGTGGCTTATGCTTTACTCTGCTTCCACTACACAGCCATATGTTGGCTGCTGGGTTCTATTAATAACCTCAGTTTGATATATTTATATCCCACTGGGTGTCTGGCTGAGCACAACTTTGGGTCCAGCAATCCTAGAGGCTATTACCTCCAGTTTATAGGAATGCTCAGGTGTCAGCTCTGCCAGAAAGGGAATTTGATGGAGTCTCCTGCACTAAGAACACAATCCCAGGCAATTCTTGGAGAGGAAGGAGGCAGGGGCTTCCTCAGCGCCCCTAAATGGCTCTGATCCCTCACTAAAGTATGGGAATTTTTGTCATAAAGGCACATAAAACCCATACACAACTTCCAGCTGGCCCTGTACACCTCACATTTAGCTCAGCAAGCGTGGATTTGACATCTTTAGGCTCAACCTTTGTGGTTTACCAGTTGTTGTTCCACTCATGGCCACACTCTTTCATGTCTTACTTGGTGCTCAGCCTCTCCTTCCTGGTAAAACACAAACTTCCCAGGATATTTTGGAACTGATGGCTACAAAAAAAAGGCATGGAGGGAAAAAATGTCTCATTATGAGCTCCCCCAAAAATGAGGTCTTTTCTTTTTTCTTTTCTCCTCTCTCCCTTCACTTTTCTTGTATTTCAGTGTTATTTTTAACATAATTAACAGCTCTGCTCTCCCAGCCCTGATGGGGCCAACCCCTGGGACACCCCAGGAGTTCTCTGCTCCCATTGACTCTGCGCCCACACAAACCAGCCCAGGCAGAGGGGCTGAGCTTTAGTGCTCTTCAAGCATTCACTTCTTTGTAATATTCTTAACGTTCAATCCTGTAAGAGCTGCAATCATTTTCCACTCATTTGCAGGAATTACAATATCCCCTTTCTCTTTCACTGAAACAGAGCTGGTTGTGGAGGGCTGCCCACAGAAAACCCTACAATAGATTAAGCCCCAAAGTAAAGAGCACTCAAACATCCACTGGAGCCCAGCCAGCACGGAGCTGATCACGAAATTGTGGCTTTTGCACAAAACACTCACAGATATTAAAGCTGCCTTTGGTTGTAGGGGAGTTATTTTGGTTTTTTGAGTTTTTTAAACGAGCTTTCTGAAGAGTTTTTTCACCTGAAAGCAAAGTGTGGAGACTTAATTACAGTTCAGAGCCTTAATACTTTCTGATTTTTCTGTTTGAGCCTTCACCCTCAAAAAGAAGGGAAAGACTTCCAGATAGCAGAATGAGGACAAAAACTGATTGTAAATTGAGTTTTCTGTCCAAAAACCACAATGGAAGATGTTCAAATAGCCCTTAAGGAAACCATTCAGCAAAAGCCTGGGTGTCACTGGTCTGTCCCTGCTGTGTTAGTGATGAATAAAGAGCAGGAAATGGGCAGATGTCCTGTTGGGCACTGGTGCCACTGCCTCCAACAGGAGTTTTACACTTGGATTTACTGCAAACCCCCTAAAATGTTCCATTGCTCATCCAGTGGCTCTTGGTTTAGCAATCCAGGTTGGGCAGTAGTGCCAGTAGGGACATTCCCTAGGGAATACATCCAGCAGGACTCCCAAATCCCTGGCAGTCTCAGTCCCACAGGATCGTGGCTCTGACCCACCAGGAGAGGCCAAGGTACCAGCAAAGCTCCTCGAGCATCAGCTCTGGCACTAGAGCTGCTCTGAGCACGCTGGCAGGAACAACAGGACAATTTATCCTTGATAAAATTACAATTTTTTTTGTCTTGCCTACTTGCTTTATTTGTTCCCTGAAGGAGATTAGTGCTTTCTTGAGTTCAGGAAGATTATTGAACCCTGAAAAGTCAGAGTTTGTGAAGCTTGCTGGGAAGGCACCTCTGGTATATTCATACAGCCCACTGAAACACAGGCTGGCAGCACATTAAATTGCTTCTCCCTGAAAGCTCTTCTCCCACTGAGTCTGCTAATTGTCTCTGCTTTTAAAAGTTATTAGTGAATTTAGAGTTGGCTAGAGATGCTAATTGAATCACCCCCCAGACTCCAAAGCAGGTACTGGATAAGCACCACCACCAAGAGCCTCACTGCACTGTTCATTAATCAGGATTTTGAGAGACCATCTCCCATAAAAAGCAAAGCACAACCAGTCCATTCCTCACCCCTGACACTGCCATAATAACCCCAACCACGGCAGGACCCCACCCAGCTCCTCCTGAGAGCAAACCCCTCCTCAGGGACCCCAGGACAGCACCTACAGTGCTCCTGGACATGGAGATGTGCCCTCAAAGCAGGCCCAGTCCCCATCTGGGCACAGATATTGGCACTGGGACATCTGGACTGGAGGCACTACCACTCCCCATCAGAGAGGAGCTGCCATCTCTCCTACCCATGCCACCCCCACTTAGGTTTCCAAGAACAAATCACTGTTTCTTTACCCATCTGGAAGCATTTTTCCTTAGCAGTGTGGTGCCCCGCACACCCCATCCCCCCTGCCCAGTCCAGTGACACCAACTGGGAGCTGCTGCTTCCACAGTGGGAAGACCTGGCTGTGATTCCTCACCCAGACCCTCTGCTCTCTCCCCAAAGCCAGTCAGCAAAAGCTCAGCATTTAGTGTCAACCTCCAGCGTTCAACTTCCAGGCTGAAAACACATCCCACAATAACACTTCCAGACTCTGAGCCAAGCTTTGGGAATCCCAAATCATCCCTGGGCTCTCACTGCCTCTCCCACTCTTATCTGTCTTGTGGAGCTGCTCTTTCAGAGATGAGGGATGCCTTTAACAAAGCACATCCTAACAAAGCAACAAATAGTTCTCCTTCAGCGAGGCTCTGGCTCTTATTCCCAGATGTGCATTCGTGTGCATCTCCTGCCTGCTTTGGAAATCCCTGTTGGAACTGCATGCCAGAGCAGTTATAAGACTCATAAACTGATGTGGTGGGAGGGAAAGGAGCTTTGTTTTTCCATGAAAGATGCCTGAATGGCTTTGAGACACTGAAAGAGCAGAACCAAATACCTCCAAATGGAAACATTTCTCCAGTTTCAAAAAACTGTAGTTGTTGCTTTTCCTTGCTCTTAAAATTAAAATCAAAACATGGTTTATGGGGAAAAGGGGATTTATTTCAGGATCCTTGGGTGTAGTTCTTTGGCCAGGTGGAATGCCCTGAAAATGCATGTACACATCACACTGAAATATACACAATTATAGGCGTTGCTAATTAACATATTTATCAAAGATTCCCCAATGAGAGGCTGGAGTGAAGCCCTCGTTGTGAGGAACCTTCCCCCTGGCTGGGCCTGTCTGAGGTTCCAAAATGTGTTCTGGAGAGGCCCTTGGTGTCTGGGGCTCCCAGGATGTTTGCTCTCCTGGTTTAACGGTGCCGTGGGGCTGAGCTGAGTTATCAGCCTTGGGAAGTTACAGTGTGTGGGCTAAAAGCACTGAGAATACATCAAACTATCAAAGAGTGTGTGAGAGGGGTATGAAAGAAAAAGCAAAAAATCATTCTGGCATCAGAGTCTTCAAAAACAAGTGGATGTGGCACTTGGTGACACGGGTTAGTGGTGAACATGGTGGTGCTGGTTGATGGTTGCACTGGATGACCTTAAAGGTCTTTCCAACCTCATCAATTCTCTAATTCCATGATTCTATTGATTCTATCTACACCCTGTGCCCCCTCCCCCTTCCAAAAAAACCCAAGGCACCAACACATCCTTGCACAGGAAGCAAAGTAGGTAAACAAAGGAATATGTGCAGCATTTTCCCCTGCCAGTCACGTCTTTCATCTGCCCGCCCTGAGCCAAGTTCAACACCTTTTTTTTTTTCTTTTTTTAATATCAAATAACGTGTCCAACCACACTGAGCAGAAGTTAAAATGACACATAAAACATGAAAGCCATAAAATGCTTTCCAAAGAACCTTTTGCCCTCTCATTTTGCATTTCATTTAGTGCCTGGTGTATCGATTGAGCCCATCTCCCTGTGCTCACTGTTGAAGGGAGACTGGCAGCAAGCACGGGGGCATTTTTAAACAGCCACAGATGTGGCATTTAGCCAACTGGTTTTGGTATTCACAGCAGTACCACCAAGCCACTAAAGCAGACTTCAAAGTATTCAACACTTCAAATCAAACAGAAGCTTTTGGAGTGTAGGGTTTGGGGCCTGGGTGGTAAATGTAACACGAAAGCTGACAATACACTTCAATTACTGGTATGTGATGCTAAATTGCCAACATCAAGAGAAGCGGTGCCAGCACAAGTGCAAGGAAATAATTAGCATTTAATATTTCATCAAAATGTTGAATTTTTAAACATTGGAGTTGTCAGAGGTTTTTCTTCATTATTATTATTAGTTTTAATTATTTAGCTGGTTTTGGAGAGTCTTTGACAATGGATCCCAGTGCCTCAGGTGGCTCTGATGCCAACTGCTCACCAAGGGATGCCACACACGGTGTTCTTCAAGGTGCCAGCTATCACGGAGCTGTTTAATTAAAACCTCTGCTCCTGTCTGCCACTCATGATTCATTCATGAAGAGAAGCACCCTGAGCTCACACCCACCTGGGAGAAGCCCAGCCCTTCTTCAGGCAGTGAGGATGGAGCTGTCCCATGCCTGCCTTGGGTTTGGTGCTCTCTGCACGCATGTGGGGTTCCCTGAATATTCCCTGAGCATTCCAGCATGGACACTGATGGAGCCCACAGCCAGCCCAGGTGCAGAGACGTGGCCAGGCTGTGTTCCTCCAGTGCTGCTCCTCCAGTCCCACCAGTCCCTGTCACAGCCCACCAGCTCTGAGGAAGGGAAGTCTCACACCAGCCCTCGCTTTCCTTCCCTCAACTCCAGCACAACACATCCCCCCTTCCACACAGAGTCCTCCCCAAGAGCCAGAGGAAGGCAGAGGCAAAGCTCTGCTCACTCTCCCCTCTCTCCCCAGCAACACCACAGCTCTGGGAGAACAGCAGAGCTCACTGTGACCTGGGTCTGCCTGACAAAAAGGCTTTTTTTAACTGTGACGTGCACAGGCAGCAGGAGCACTGGCTCTCCTGCCAGGTCCAGCTCAGAGTGGCAGTGAGCAGGATCATCCCTTCCCTGGCATCAGAGTGGTGCTGCCGTGGGTGTCACTCAGGGAATAAACCCCAACCTCTGCCATCCATTCCCACACTCGCTTCCCTTCTCTAATCTGCCCTTCAGCATCCCCACCACAATGGGATGGGAGCGTCAGGACAAGACAAGCTGGCAAATCCTGGATAAATATCCTGCCATAATTCTGACTTTTAGCCTAAAACCTGAGACTAAATCCATCTCAGGACCTGCTTCTGTGCAACAGAAAGAAGCAAGTACATTCCATGACTATCTGTCTCTGGCTGGGGATGGCATGGGAAGTGCCTCCCAAGCAGTCTGTTGCTAGGATTAAACACACTGCTCAACAATTTTAATCCCTCTCATGCTGCCACTTCCACGAGCACAGATTTCAATGGCTCCCCACACTGAGAGCTGGTGATGCAAGAGCTTGTGAGGGTTTTCAGAGCCCACTGAAACCAAGCAGCCAGCAGTTCACCTGGAAACCAGGACATTCAATCCGATTCTTGTTTTCCCAGCTTCTAAGAAATAGATGGGGGAGCTAATATTAGCTCTTCCAGGAATAGTTAGGTGGCTAAAAAGAGAACAAAGGTGATAAAACAGCCTGTCTGTGCAGCTGCAGGTTTTATTCCTCCAGCCTGTCTGTTGTTAGACTCGAGAGCCTTCTGCTGTCACTTGATGGAGGGCCTGGATAGAGCCCTTGGGTCAGCCCTGTGACACCCACGGGCAGAGGGGACAGGAGTGATGCACATCAGCCAAAGCTGATCCCACTGGTGGGTTTGGGCCTTCTCCAAATAGATGTTATTGATAAGGAAGGAAGAACCTCTGGCCAGCTCAAGTGGCTCTTCTTAACTCGGCTCATTACTGACCCCACATCACTGCAGGCCCCGGTGGGGAGCAATGAGGTGAAACTCTGCGTTCCCCTGGGAACCCTAAAAATCCTGAGGGGTTTCAGGGAACCAAACGTGGCTTTGCAGATTCTCTGCTACCCTAAGAGACAAAGCTGGGTTTGACTCAAACCTCAGCAGCCCACTGAACTGCAGTGGGACCCTGAGCTCTAGTGTCATCTCTGGGCAACCAGGGTGTGTTTGTCACACAGCCAAGCTCCTGCCAGCCCCTGTTCCTCATTTCTGGTCCCACCACACAGTCCTGAACAGGGACCTCTGGGATCAAATTAGTGCTACCCTTTCTGTGCACCCATTTCTTTAATTTTTAAATGATAAATCACCTGATGGCTCAGTGTTCACTCTTGGTTCACCTTGGCCAGGAGAGACAAAGACCCAACTCCACAACAAATGGAAACAAAGTAGGTTAACTCCTGCCTTGCAAAAGCCCTGCTTACAACTAGGTTAGAGCATCAAAAACGACGAGTTAAAATTCCTCCTGGATGTTTCATTTTCAAGGAGCTCGATAACAGCAGCAAACTGCATAATTGCATAATTTGGTTCCATTTTCACGACTGCATTCTGCCTTTTTGGGCCACCACCAGGCCTGGCTTTAATGGTTTGCAAATTACACAGAAATAAAGGGTACTGAAGTACTAAGGGTCTTCATTTCCCTCTTTCTCAGAAACAAAAGTTGGACTTGATGAACCTGGAGGCTTTTTCTAACCTCAATGATTCCATGAAAGGCTTGACACATCGTGGCCTTACTGAACCCATCGTGAATGTGCCTGCTTGGATGACTATAAACACAGGAATTTAGGAGGGTGCTTTGTATTATCAGCTAAAAAATCAGGGAGCTGGAGGAAATGGAAAATGAAAGATCACTGGACACAAAAATGTTTTCCAGGAACCACATGAGAGAGCGTGAGGAATTGTTTGAGGAAAGGGGCATTTGGGACAACGTTAACAGCACAAAAACAGTTATTAACCAAAGAACATCCAACAGGGGTACAAGGAAGATTTGGGAATCCCATTATATGGGAGATGTGCTCTTGGCTGGGCACCCAAGTCCCCTTGTCTGCAGAGCCCAGGTCTGTCCTATATCCACGGCCATGCTTCATCCTATATCCATGGCCATGCTCTGTCGTATATCCATGGCCATGTTCTGCCCCATATCCAAGGCCATACTCCGTCCTATATCCATGGCCATGCTCCATCCTATACCCAAGGCCATGCTCCATCCCATATCCATGGCCATGCTCCATCCTATATCCATGGCCAAGCTCCATCCCATATCCATGGCCATGCTCCATCCCATATCCATGGCCATGCTCCATCCCATATCCAAGGCCATGCTCCACCCCATATCCAAGGCCATGCTCCATCCCATATCCAAGGCCATGCTTCATCCCATATCCATGCTCCCACAGGGAACCAGGAGAGGAAGTTCTACCCCACTGTGAGCAAGGTGGGCTCACTGCACAGCACATTCTGAATTTCTCCAAAGTAAACCTCCATGCTGTGTCCCTCATTCCCCCGAAAGCAGCCAAGGAAGGTGACACCCCAAGAGCAGAATGTGGATATCACCCCCCAAAAAATCCCCAATGAGCACAGCAGCAGCTTCCAGTGCCTGGGTGTTAATTTTTGGGGAGTACCAGCACACCAGCTATGGGATGCTGCTCTGATCTCAGCCTCAGGAAGAGCAGAGGCTGCACAGGCAGTGCTGGCATTTGGGGAAAGGCAGGTTTGTTCACAAGCCTGGTTTTGCTCATTTTTGTATTCCTGCACAATTCTGCAGTGGAAAGATGTGGATTTTCCCAGCTGAGCCCCAAAACTCAAAATCCACCTCCTGCCCCAATTCCTGCATAACCCTCCCGTGCAGACAGGGAACACGTCTCAGGTCTAGGAGCTGATCACTGTTACACAAGGAAACTGCTTCTCTGGGTGGATTTTTCCCTTGCTAGTTTGGACAGCTGAGAGCAAATAACAGCTTGTCACCTCTGCATTTCCCCTGCAATGGGAGCAGGCCTGGGAATCCCACAAGAGATGCGTGGATCTGATCCTGTGATGAGTGTCTGATTTGGATCAGCAATCAGCAAGGTACCTCGGTGCCCTGGTGCACATCACTCCTCCAAACAACTCTCTGCATCTATCAGCAGCATCTGCTGCTAATAAATAAGGAGAAGCCAAGCTATCAGCTCGCTGCTATTTTTGGATGAGAAGCTTGTTTTGAAGGCAGAGGAAATTTCCAGCCTTCACAAAGGCCTTTAACCTTCTTTATGTGGGAAACTACCACTGCTGCACATTCCCACCGGGTGTACGCTCACATACAGAGTCTTTAAATTACCTGAAATGCTATTAGCTTAATTTCCAAATCAGAAGCTAAAGCACGCTGCCAGAGAGAGAGAAAAGAGGTTATAAATTAACATTAGCCACAAGTGGGACATAAACCCCACTCAGTGCTGGTGAGAGACAGATGAGGCATCAGCTGGTGGTGCAGAAGGGCACTGAGCAGTGAGGGAAAATCCCTTTTCCCGTGCCACTGGAGGTTCATGGAGCAAAGCCACACTCTTTGGGATGTGGCAGCAAGAGTTTGCTCAGTCCCTGCCGTGCCAGTCCTGTGGGAACACTAAGCTCCAATAATAAGCAGTGCTAAGGGTCAAAAAACCTGACATCTCCTGTCTCTATGGACAGGTTTTCAAGAGAACAGGGAGCTGTCTTTCCTCTCCAAGATGCTCAACAGCCTAATGCCAAAAGCACTTCTGCCACACTCCTCAGGGTCAGAAATAATAGTGACTGCAGACTGGAGCTGGAGGCAGGCAGAGGGATCACTCCTGTGAGGAATACAGCACCTTGCATTGTGGTACATCCAGCCCTGACACTTTTGTCTGACTAATCCATTAAAGATATCAAGGGCCTGAAGCAAACCCACAGATCTTTAGTAATTCTCTGCCTCACAATCAAAATCTCAGTCTGGTTATTTGAGTCTTTTATCAGCACAGGGTGTTCCCAGCAGAGCTCTGCCAGCACTCAAATCTCTGCCTGTGGGTCTCAAGGTATGACAGGTTTTGAAGCCTGGCTCAAGTCATGGATCCCCTAAAACTCCTGTATTCCTCAAATGCTCATTTTTAATTCTTATCTCTCAAGTGGCACCAGCCTCTGCACAGACCCGATGTGAACCAAACCCGAGGCAGGGAAGCACAGGACTGAGGAATGTGAGCCAAAGCCAACACAACAGCTCCAGCCCAAAGACCATTGTGGAGAAAGAACCCCAAACTAACATATTCCTTTTTTTTCTACTCAAAACAAAGATGCAATTTTCCCCCTCAGTGTTGTAATTTGGGGGTAGGTGGTGAGGGCTGACTCAGGACTCATGAATGCTTTGGGCTGGCAGTGCTGCAGGGATGGGGAAACC
Source organism: Vireo altiloquus (assembly GCA_013396875.1). NCBI lineage: Eukaryota > Metazoa > Chordata > Aves > Passeriformes > Vireonidae > Vireo > Vireo altiloquus. The sequence continues at coordinate 51,863 of VZRF01000946.1, forward strand.
ACCATGAAATGTCCTTTTTCTCAACTCTGGAGAGTATTCCTGCAACCAGAGAACTGCAGGGCTGCAAGAGCAGCAAGGGACCACCCCAGAGGGGTCCCCAGTGACATTTTGCTGCTCCCCCTCACCCAAACCTTCCCATCCACTCCAGTGCCCTCCTTGCCCTCCCTCCTCCTGCCTTTGCCGCAGCGAGTAAATTCTGGAGCCCTGAATATTCACCCTGAATATTCACCCTATTCCAAAACCATCCAGGCTGTGATTAGGGACTGAAACATGCGTCACTGGATCTGCACATCAAAGCCCTCGCAGCCACAGCATCCGCGGGGATGGAGAGGGAAGGAGCACAACAGAGGTGACACAGGCTCTGCTTCGGCATAGGGGGAGCTCCCCACTGAGAATTTTGTCAGACTGTATTTAAAGATCTGGGATGCTGCAGCTCCTCCGAGCTTCCAGAATTCCTGCTCAGCACAAACCTGGCTCCACCAAGCCTCCTCCCTGCCCGTGCAGCCCTGCTCAGGATCCCAAGTGTCAGCCCGAGACTGATGGCAGGCTGAAATCTGCTGGCAAAAGGGAGTGTTTTTGCAGCTTTGTTTTTCTACTTAAGTCTGCATTATCCACAGCAACTTGAATATTCCGATGGCTCAGATAACAGGAACGGATGCCTCCAGTCTGTGCTGAAAGGAGACTGTCAGAAAAGAGAAGCTCATCTCTTTCAAATGCCCCAAGATGCTCAGATCTTTTTCAGGTTTCCTCAACAGCCAAATCCCTTTTCCCCTAGCCCTGCTTCCCACTCCTTTGATATAATCACCAAAATAAATAAATAACTTGGGTTTTGGGTACTAATTTCACCACCAGACACCCTCTGAACAACCCTTGCAGTCACTTTATGCAGAAAAGATTGTCCCTTCCCTGATCCTGGTGCCACTCTCCCCAAAGCTGCCTGTTGCCAGAGGCGTGCAGCTGGTTTTAGTTGAATTTTTTCCAGGCTTTTCCAGTTGCTGGACTGCTCCACAATGGCCATGCCTGAGCAGGCAGCTCAATTCCAGGTGTCTCACCTCGTGCTACCCAGCCAAATTGGCTTGTAGAGCACTAACAAATTTCCACAGAGAGCAGCACGGGGCAGCAGATCACTCTGAGATGAATTGAAGCTGCCCATTATTTAGACTCACTTCTCCTGGTTATTGTTTAGAGATCCCTCCAAGGCAGCACAGGGAGCACAGCTCATGAACCACAGCCTGAAATGATTCACCTGAGGCACCAATTCCTGGAACTTGGCACATTGTCAGGGCTTGAGGGCTGCCCAGCAAACCTCAGCTTCAGGAGAGAGAGGGAGAGAACACTGGGGTGACAGAGAAGGATAAAGTTTTAGGCTGTGACCTCTCTTGAAGGTGACACCCTAACACTCAGGTCAGTTATTTAGGAGAGCCCTGAATCCCTGAGTGAAGAATCCTTCTGCTCTAGGTATCCATGAGGAAGCCCATCTTCCTTCTGTGCAAATACTGCCACACTGCAACTCTGTCCTAAACCTTCTTTAGACTCCTGCAGGACCATTTTACCCACTCATCCCACGGGATTTGGTGGAACTTGGATCTGCAGCAGAGGTGATGGGGCTGCCCTGCCCTGCCTGAGCTGCCAGGAGCACAATTCCAGCCCCAAATTCCTGTGAAAGCTTTGCCAGGAGTGTGCTCACCAATTAGAGCCCTTACATAACCAACCAGCACAGCGTGAGCTGTACCCAGCAGTTACTGCTGCCTAAACCACAGGCCAGATTTCCCTTTGGGAGAATCCTCCTGCTTTAGAGACTGAGATTTATTCTTTGATGAACACACGACTCCAGGTATTCATGTGGATACAGGAACAGATCAGAGATCAGAGCAGGGGTGTGCACACACCTTAATCAGCACTTCAGTCTGTTTTCTAATATTTTGTAGATTTTTCCAATCCTTTTCAGAGCTCCAACAAAGAATAACCCATTAGCTGAACTCAAAAATAAACCCCAACAGCTTCAAGCTATAAATAACCAAGTCAGATATGCAAGATTCTGTAAATTCCTATTTTCACCCTCCAAGAAAACAGGAAAGGCAAGGAGAAAGGGTGGAGTTAGATCCCTTTTTTTTTTTTTAACAGCATATTGCTGTAACAACAGATAAGAGCTCCATACAAATCCTGTGCAGACTGTCAGGATCCCCAACCAGCACACTGGGAAAGCCTGGAATGATGTCTCAGACAGAGGAAGGTTGGAGCTCCAGGCTTGCAGCAGGAAAGCCACAGCACACAGAGCTGTGTGATGGGAACCACAAGCCTCATTTCCCCAAGCATCTTTTCCAGGCCTGGAAGGAGCTGTGGAAGTGCAAAGTGCTGTGAGTGGAGCAGTGGCAGAGAGGGGAAGAAAGAGAAGAAATTCAAGAAAATCCAGCACTGCAACACAGCTGTGATCACCTCGCTTCATCTGCCAAGCCTGCACAAAGAGGGGATTATTTCCCCACCTGAACAATTCCCCACAAGGCAGTGACTGCAGCCCCTGCACAGCCACAGCACTCCAGCCCCTCGGGAAGAGGCCATGCAGGTCCCTGGAGGACTTTTAGGTGTCCTCCTCACAGGCAAACATGGCCATGACCAGCGTGGATGGACGCATTTGGGGTGGAATTTGATCACTCCCAGCTCCACGAGGCTACAGGAGATGCTCAGCACCTCTCCTCAGCCCAGAGGGCTGCAGCCTTCCTGGCCTGGCCCCTTAGCAGAGCTCCAGGCTCAGTACCCTGTAGGATACCTTAAGAAACCTCAGTACCTTCCTCCAATCCACTCCTACCCCTGTTTCTTAACAAGAGCCCACAAAGCTCATTTTAAAAATTATGGTTCTCATCATATTGTTTTTGTTTACGAATGGAGCAAAGAAATGGTATAAATTATGCTCAAGAAAACCCTTTGGCATTTTAACAGGCATTGGGAAGAACCAATTTCAGAACAGTGTCTTATAATGGATGTCTCCATGGATACCTCTTTGTCAGCACCTCATTAGATAAGAGCTGAGACACGTAAGAGTTCTTCTCCTGCATTACAGAAGGTACCTCAAAAACACTAATTATGCAAATCTCCATCTCTTAACTGATGGATACTTGGAAGTTCAGGTGACAAAGTGGATAAGCTGAGCCCTGGCAGGAAAAGAAGGAAAAATATTTCATTTAGACTCTCTTCTGCTTTATGATTGCTGATGCTTCAACAACTACTGGGGCTACAAAACTGCTTCCCCCACACTTCCCCTTTTCCTCTTGACAGGAAGAGAACAGAAAGGACAAGACAAATGGAGATTCCAGGAGCAGCATGTGGGACACCTGTGGTGTTTGAAAGCAGGAGAGTCTGCGTGGCAGAACATCAGCAGGACCTGCCTGGACCTGGCAGCTGGGAGACACAGCTCAGAGGAGCAAAGTCCTCCACAGAGCAGGGACTAATTAGTCTCCATAAGGACAAATACTTCCAATAAAACAATAATCCAGCTCTGGTAGGAACACGGGAACACAAGGCTGGTTGGACTTTCAGAATGGTATCAATGGCAGCAGAAAGACAGAGACAGCACTGTCAGCTGTGTACCAGACACAGTTAAAAACCTTAGAAATGTGGTGAATTGTGGGAGCTGGATCCCCCTGGAACCTCCAGTTTATTGTTACTCAGCAGTTATTGCACTGCTGAGCACAGCAGGTTACAGACTCTGCAATCCCCTGCTCCTGGAGCAGCTGGGAGCCCACTCAGACCCTGGAAGGGCCTGGAGCCACCACAGGGAATGTTCTTCTCCATCCCTGAGCAGTCCCTGACAGCCTCACCCACAGCAGAAATCCTTTGGGCTGCTCTCAGCTCTGAGGCACAGCAGCCCTGTGGGATCCCACACCCTCTGGGACTGCTGGCACACTGCTCCTGCTGCACTCCTTCCCTGCTTCCAGCTGGGAGCAGAGAAACAGGGAGCTCCAGAACAGGGAAAACCTCCCACCAGCAGCCAGCCTGGAGTTTGAGCCCCTTCCTACAAGGGATGACCTCCAAAGAGAACATCTTACCAAATCCTTAGGGGGATTAGCCAAGACAAGAGTTGCCTACTGGAATTATTTTTACTGGAGACCTTCCTGTGAGGTGTTTCTATTTCGGGCATGTTACTTTGAAAGCTCAGGAATGAAGTGGAGCCCTGCCAGGTTTCTCACATCCAGAACAAAGATAACTCAGCTGAGAAGCTGCCACTGCAAGGCTTGCACCAGAAATTGGGGTTCAGTTGTAGGACTGGGAAGTTGGGATAAGGCACAAAGTTGGATCTGCACAGCAAAGTGCACAGGTAAGAATCAGAGCCTGGGGATGCTGCTGTGCCTCCAGTTGTGAGCGGGACCAGTTCAGATCCAGCATAAAACTGGATTCAGACTGGGAGAGGTGGGCAGGAACACTGAGAAGTGCCCAGGAAGGGAGCAGAGCTGGAAAACGTCACCTCCAAGCACGCTGGCAACCCCCACTCAAACAAATGGCTGGCTCACACCCTTCTCCAAAGTTCACACAAAGTCCAGCTTGCAAGTGTCAGCTTCAAATGTGAAGGTCAGTTCTGAGTGTCTCCATTATTTGTGTCCACGAGGAGGACACCAGCACTTCCCATTCCCACGGGAAGGGTGACACAGCCCATGTCAGGCACACACAGCACCAGTTTATTGTGCCTCGTTTCTTGATGGCCATTCCATCAAAATTCCTCTGCTGCTCACCAACAAAAACCTCCTTCAATTCCTGCAAAGTTCAGATGGAGAGGTGCAGCAAAGCAGGGAGATCTCCTTGTTTTCTTTAACCAATCCATACCAGGGCTGTCCAGCACCACAGCCACTGGATCCACGGCCCTCCTGCCTCCCACACCTGGGCTCCACATCCACACCTGGCACCTTGACATCCACACCTGGCAGCTCCACATCCACCCCTGAGCTCCACATCCACACCTGGCAGCTCCATATCCACACCTGGCAGCTCCACATCCACACCTGAGCTCCACATCCACACCTGGCAGCTCCATATCCACACCTGGCAGCTCCACATCCACACCTGAGCTCCACATCCACATCTGGCAACTCCACATCCACACCTGGCAGCTCCACATCCACACCTGAGCTCCACATCCACACCTGGCAGCTCCACATCCACATGTGGGCTCCATATCTCCTCCTCTTTAAGGTCCCTTCCAACCCAAACCACTCAATAATTCCATGATTTTTGACTGAGCAGTGACTGTACCCACACTGAGCAGATCAAATCTTTCTGGTTTATGTCTCAGCAAACACCAGTGGATTTAATGATGCCAAAATTGGCTCCCTTGTGACACATCTTCATTATTAGTCCTTTACCTGAGGCTGTGTGAGCAGAAATATTTGGAGTTTTTCTAACAATTACTTGTATTTCCATACTGTCATACCAAAGAATCCCCCAGAACCATGAAAAGCCTTTTATTTATCCCTGAATTGCAGCCACCTCAACAATGTGAGGGGGCAGCTCTAACACAACACAGTGACCTGGCCATGAGAGGAGGGAGCTTTTCCCAACCTGTGACGAGAAGGCAAAAGAAAAAACTTCCTACAGCTTGTTTTTCATCACTGAGACCTTCAGCACAGTCCTCCCACCCCAGCCAGTGCCTCTGGGACTCTGCCATGCAGACACAGGGGTGGCTCTTCAGAAGCACAGAAAACACAGAAGCTTTCATGCTCTGAATGTGCTGAAAACAGATTTTTTTTTTTTTTGGTCAGACTTTCAGGCTGGAGCCACAGAGTCAGGGATCCTAAAGTAAACACTGATGTCCTGCAGCTTGAGGAGAGCTCAGAGGAGGTGCAGGCGCTGCTCAAACACAGGAAGGAAATGCTGCAATTTACAGAGAGCACTTGGGAGTCTCCAACGCCGCTCGTTTTTTAAAGGGCAGACTTATGCAAACCTTGAGTTTTGAGCATTTTTACTTCCAGCTGCTTTCTCCAGGACTCCTTCTCACAGAACAAAGCCTCATTGTGCATGAGAAAGGAGATGTATCCATTCCTGACAAAACCCTCTTGATGTAAGGAAAATTCCCTTCAGAGATTTCTGGTTCCCACCTCTGCTCCTCTCTCCCGAGAGGGGCAAACCAGGGCTCCCAGTTCCAAGCAAGCACCACTAAACTGTGACTCCCTGAAGAATCAATGGCACAATTACACCGTGGGAGTGATTTTGAGCTGAACATCTCCTTTTCAGCAGGTGTGAGGGAGGTGAGTGGCTGGGGTTAATCAAAGCCAGGCTCTCCAGATTGAATGCGACCTCAGAAATGCCAAGGCCTGAATAAAAAGGCTCATAACTTACAGAGAGGGCAGGAGTGGAGAGCAGGTAATTCATTTCCCCAAATTCATTTCCTTCACGACCTGGAGGAAATCATCAGGGTTTTTCAGAGTTTCATTTGCCTCTTGAGCCTCAGAGGAACGATGGCTCAGAGTCACTGGGGTGAAAAGCTCTGTGAGAGCAGCCCTGCCAGCCACCCTCTGTGGATACTTCTGGGAGGTGACATCCTTTCTGTCACAGGACTTCTTTTTATTCTCCCTGAATTTTCTCAATAACCACAGCTTTCAGAATACATTTTTTAAGACAAAGACGTGCTTGAATATTAATGCTATCGAAAAATAATGGGAGTTGAAAGTGTGTCCTTGATCATGTCTAGACAGGACCAGCTATAATGGATTTCTAGGATCAAGGTAGTAGATATAAATAGATTAATATTACTCAAAGGCCTGCAACATCTCTCTGCATTATCCAGAGAGGTGTGATCCTATAGCCTTTCATGAATACCTAGTGTCTAATGAAGAATGAAGGAATTGTTCCCTGGGAGGGTGGGCAAGCCCTGGCACAGAGTGCCCAGAGAAGCTGTGGCTGCCCCTGGATCCCTGGCAGTGTCTAAAGAGAGGCTGGATGGGGCTTGGAGCCACCTGGGACAGTGGAAAGTGAAATCTTTAAAGTCCCTTCCAACCCACATGACTCCCATGAATGCACCCCAAACTCCTCCTCACCAGTGCCGAGTGATCCTTGCATCAAAGCTCACTGTGCCAACCTTCCAAACTCCTCTTTCACTGGGAAAAAGCCTCCATCAGGAACTGGCAGATGTTTTGGGAAGGCTCAGCTGGGCCAAAGCAAGCCTTGCTCCCCACCAAGGCTTGAGTCCCAGTGCTGCTGAGTATCCCAAATGTTCACTGAGCAGTAAATACCAGGGAATCTCACAGAGATCTGTCTGCAGGATCCTCTCCTGTGCTTCAGACAGGCCCCATTCCCACTGCTCACCTCCACAGGTTTGTCTCCCCCAGAGTGGCACAGAAATGCTCATCTGGAGCCACAACTGGCTGGGTAAAAGCAGCAGAGTGTTGGCTCAAGAAGCATTCACACTTAGCCAGGCTTCAGCAACATGAAGACCACAGCTGGCAAGAAAGAGGAAAAAATGAGAAAGGAAAGGAAAAAAACTGAAAGCACAAGAGCAGGTTCATCGATGAGTTAAGGCTGTTTTAGGTACAAGCCTGGGGGAATTAGTTTAACACTCCATTTCAGCTTCTTTTTCCCATTTTCTTTTGCACCAACTTGCATCTCTCTCCTGTCAGACTTTGATGGCTTTATGTAACTGTTTAAAAATTGAACAAGCTTCTTAACTTAGGTTTAGAAGAACACACTTTTTTGCTTCTCTGTCTCGAATGCACATTAAGAATAAAGATTTCCGGAGAAAACAAGACCTTTTCCATCCTCTGACATCAGCCACTGGAGTACACAAAGCCAAGTCCTTGAGGAGTGGATATTTTGTACATTCTGTTCCAGCACAAGCCGGTGCATCTGCAGCCCCAGTGGGTTTTCCAACTGGGAGCTGGAGAGGAAATCTCATCCCAGAGAAAATGCTCAGGTTACCCATCCCAGCAGCACCCTCAGCGCAGTGGGGGTGAATCCTAGAAAGCAGGGATGAGGGAATAAACCCAAAACCTTGGCAGGAGGCACGGCAGGCACAGCCCTGAGTGGCAGAGCCTGAGAAACAGCCTGTGACCTGCTGCTATTGTGAGAATCTTTTTTTCTTTTCCTTAATACAAGCTGAAAAAATTTCTGCTCTGTGTGACTGGATGTAAAAACTTGAGAAGAGCCTCCCTCGAGGCTCAAAAAAAAGAGGCAAATAGCCTCCACCCTTTTCTGTGTGTTTGCATTTCCTAACTGCACCAATTTCGAAGCCAGAACTGTATTTGTTGATGCTTCAGGTTGGCAGTGCTGATGGAAGAGGCTTTCAAGAAAGCCAGTAAAAATATTCAACAGCAAGATTTGTAATTAAAGCTCTTTTTTTCTCATGTTTTATCTTTTAGAAAGTTCTCTGTTTGCAGTGTGAGCTCTTGAGGGCAAACTCTGCTTTTCTTGCTGTTTGCACAAGCTCAGAACAGCAGAGCCAGCCCCACCTGGTGCCACGAGCTTTGTCCAGCCAAACACACAGCAGGGACACCTTTCCATGGGCTGCTCTGCTCCCAGCCTGGAGCAAAACCACAGAGCTCACCCACAGCACAGGCCCAGGCCTGCAAAAGGCACCAGGCATGGAATTAGCCCAGCTCCAGTTATGGGGACAACAGCAAAGTGCACCTGGTTCATGGGATCCCAGAGTGGGTCAGGCTGGAAGGGACTACAGAGCTCATCTGGTCCCACTCCCTGCTCCAGCAGGGCCATTCCAGACACAGCTCTGGAATCTCCCCAGGGAGGGAAACTCTGAGCAATCAGGGCTCTATCACCTGCACAGTGAAGAATTTCCTCCTCACATCCAGGTGGAACTTGCTGGGATCAGTCCCTGCCATTCCTCTGGTGCCATTGCTGGGCCCTGCTCAGAGCCCTCCTGCAGACTGGGACAGATTGATAAAATCTCCTTCTCAGCTGTCCCAAAGCCAGTTCTGCTCCTGGTCGTGGTGATGCCTTAGGTTTGAACTTTTCTCTGTTCCCAGCCCTGCCTTGCCCAGTGTAACTCTGCAGCTCCCTGGAGCTCGTTCAGTGCTGTTCTCTCATGCTCACACTGACATAACAAAGCCTCTCCAGCTCGCTCTCCAAGGACACCCAGACCCTCCTGGGCCCAACAACTGCAAACCTTCATCTTGGGGACAGGGGGGCAAGCTTGGGCAAATTCCATCCTTGCCTGGCTTCTGCTTGGGGAATTGATGCTGATATCAAAGTGGGAAGAACTCGGGAGCTGTCATTGTCCATTTTGGGATGCACTGAGGCAGGAGCCTCTGGAGCCCAGAGTGTGACCTCTGAAGGCCTTTCCAATCAATCCCTCCTTTATTCCTTTATTCCTGTCTGGTCTGTGTTTCTAGGGAGCCATTTAAGGCATCAGTGGCTGCACCACTTCAGTGTCCATCCTCTGCTCCCAAACCATCCTGCAGCAGCCTCTTCCTGCTCCTGGAGCACCCCTGGGCACAGTGATGGCAGCCAGCAGGGCCAGAGTTCTTGCTGCACCCCTCCCCAGCACTGCTGTGCTCCCCTCAAGTCTCAAAAAATTCCCAAGGGACACAACTGCCTTGAGCACCACAGCCCCAAAAGCACAACCCAAATGAAACATCTTGTACCCAACATCTCTCAGCGTGGAAAACTGGGATGAGGCCGTGCTGAGCTGCTCCTGCTAGGGATGGAAACGCCAAAGCACGGCACAAGTGGGGAGATCTCCTGTACCACACAGTGAGTCAGCAAAATTACATTCCAAAATAGCCCCATTTGCTGTGATTATCTGCTGTTTGTGTCGTGGCTCTGGGGAGGCTCTAACCCAGCCCTGCTCACAGCCAGCACCGTGCAGGGTGGGCTGGTGAACACCAAAATTGAGCTGCTGAAGAGTCTGCCAGTCACGAGCACCGTGCTGCTTCCCCCTCTGCTGCTTTTGCTGCCACTTCCCACACCAAGCTGCCACAGCCCCTCCAGGATGCTCATCCCTGCCAGGACCCTACTTCCTTGGGCTTGTCCCTGCCAGGACCCTGCTTCCCAGGGTTCAACGCTGCCAGGACCCTGCTTCCTTGGGCTTGTCCCTGCCAAGACCCTGCTCCCCAGGGCTCATCCAAGCCAGGACCCTGCTTCCTTGGGCTTGTCCCTGCCAGGACCCTGCTCCCCAGGGTTCAACCCTGCCAGGACCCTGCTTCCCAGGGCTCATCCAAGCCAGGACCCTGCTTCCTTGGGCTTGTCCCTGCCAGGACCCTGCTCCCCAGGGTTCAACCCTGCCAGGACCCTGCTTCCCAGGGCTCATCCAAGCCAGGACACTGCTCCCCAGGGCTCAGCCCTGCCAGGATCCTGCTTCCCAGGGCTCAAACCTGCCAGGACCCTGCTTTCCAGCTCGGCACAGGCAGCTGCAAACCACAGCACAACATCTGCCTTCCTGATCAGAGCTTCAAATTGCAAAATCCTGCCCCCAGCCCAGGCTGAGGTGCTCTCTGCCCCCATTCCTTACCCATCCTGGGTGATTCCCCGAGGGATCAGCAGAGGTGGGGACCTGGGATCCTGGCAGAGGTGCCCAGACCAGCAGGATGTTTTAGAGGCATATGAGAGGCAGCTCTCCTGGCACCCCCAGCAGCTCCCTGGTCACCCCCAGGCCTCAGCAGCCCCACAGTGCCTCCACCAGCAGCGCTCAGTGCTCTGTGCCAAGGCAGAGTTACCCAACTTCTGACCTACTTCTGCCTTGTGCTTCTCCCCCTCCCCGCTCCTGCCCTCAGTCCCCAATTAAATCTGTGTGAGATTTCCTCAATTATCCCCTTCCTGCTAATAGACGTGGAAAGAGGATGCCATAACAATGTATTCCCCTGGCAATGGTTCAAAACACATCTCCGAATTAACGTCGAGGAGTGCAGGATGTAGGAACACTTTAATTAAACATAAACGTATAGGAACCAGCAGTTAGCTTTAAGAAAGCTGATCTTCTGCTGCCACCACAACACTCAAATCTCAGCCATGCAGTGCTGAGAATCCTCGTGCTCCTCTTTAACTGACAGCCCAATAAATCAGCACTGATCTCCCCTCTCCGTGCAGCTCTGTGTGCTGATGTTCACTATTTTGGGATACAGCAACGTTCCATCCCAACCTGCATGGGAATCCTGCGTGGAAAACACTCCAGGCAAAGCATGCTGACGAGTGAAACCCGTAGCAAAACTTGGAGGGGGAACCTGAGCAATAAAAATCTGTGTTTGGGAATTTTGGCAGGAGAAGAACTTAATATACACCTTTGGAAAGAGGAGGAGCAGGAATGGAGAACTCTCATTTGGAGACATTTGGATGTTCTGATAGGCACTGGCAATTCTGGATGAATACAGAGAGAATTTGAAGACGATTTCCAGTTGAGACAAAAACTGTCTGTGAGGAATGGGGAATGAGCCTGGGAATCACTCTGCCCATTACAGAAGGCATCAAGCCTCTGCTCAACTTTATTGCCCCCTTCCCACTCATCCCAGGAAAGTATTGTGAGATAAGAAATTGCAAGTCTTCATAAAAAGGAGGCTTTAATCCAACGGAAGCTACATCTGCACACCTACAGCTGCATTTCCCATAGCCCAGTTCCTGCTTTATCTCCTCTCTTGGCCCCAAACAATCTCCTAACAGCTCGATAACAAACTGCAATTAAACACATCACTGCAAAGGGAGCTCCGGGTGGTGATGCTACAGAAGGAAAAACAAGATTATTTTAAGCCTGGTGGAGAGTAACTTGCAGCACATTAAAGGAAGCCAGAGCCCAGCCCTGCTGCAAACACCCAGAAAACTCCCAGGCAGCAAGTCCCTGAGTACACAGCAAACAGCCACTGGGGTGATCTCGAAATTATTTAGGGCACTGCAGTGGATGAGGCTGAAATGAAAAGAGATGAAGACTTAAGCCCAGGCAGCATCTCTGCATGAGATGTGAACCCAGCCCTCAGAGCTCTCTCAGAATCCCAGGAGAACACAGAAAGGAACAGGTTTTCCCCATGCTGGAGATGGGCTAAGTAGAAGAAGGAAAGAGAACATTTTTTAACTCTTCTCCAGTATTTTTTCATGCTCTGTGTGGGACCTGGATGTTAAAATTACCAACACCCCTGGGACCAGAGCGCCATCTCTCAAACCCTCGCTCCCCTGGATCTGTAAGGAAGGGAATAACTCCTACCCCACTGAAATTACAAGCAGCAGCACTCTGCTTGTCTCTGGAAAACAAACTTGCTCTAAATATCTCTTGAGAGGCTCTAAACAAAAAGCTGCAGCTTCCCCTCTCGCCTCCCTCCCTGTTTGCTCCATGTACACCAAAGGCCTTCGTTTCCACCTTACTGCACATGTACTGAAGCTATTTTTGGCCAAGAGTGACGTGGCTTTGTTTGCATAACTGGGTTCCCACCTCATGATCTGCCGCTCTAATAGTTTGCAAAATAATAGCTGGAAGATGTCTAATTCCCAAAGAAGTGCTTGCAAAGTTCAGTTTGTCTTTATCTTAAGTCCAAAAAAAAAAAAAACCTCAAAAAAGAGGAAACAAGCCTTCCTGCAGCATCACTTATAAAATGCTTCAGCAAGATGTAAAACAAATTATTTAGTGATGACCAGCTGGGATGTGGGGATTTAATTCTGCTTCTGGTTTGGATGAGGGTATCAAACCAGAAAAGACAAGCCCAGAGTCACACAGGAAGAAAACCATTTTACACAGTGGAGCTTTAACAACTCACGTCAACCCAAAATATCATCTGCAGGAAATGCAAACTTATCAGTGATGGCTAAAAACAAAAGCACAGCTCAAAATAGCAGCATTTCAGATGAGGCAAATACGTCGGTTGGACTATTCTCAACTGTCAGAACTGAGCTGCAATCACAGATCTCTCTTGAGGAATATTTGGTATTTGTCCAGTATTAAAAATAAAATGTGAGATATCTTAGAAAAGAAAGAGATGGCTCAAATAAGGAACGTATGGAAATAAATCCTGCATACAGATGGATCCAGCCACTGGTTCTTCTTGTCCAAGCCCCAGCTCTTGGCAAAAGAGGGACAAAATCCATTTCTACAAGAACTTCGTCACTGCAAAGCGTTGTAAAGATGAACGCTGTGCTGATCTCAGCCAACTGAGCCAGGGGAATTGGCCATTTTTGTTGGAGCACATGTGGTTTAGAAAGCAGCAGGTTCATTGCAGCGACTCACCCCTCCTGGAGGAACCTGCTCCAGGGCATCCCACTGCAGCTCAGCCCCTTGCTGAGCTGTTTGTGTTTCCCTGTCTCTCCCCAGATCACACACAGCATCCCTGGGGACAGCCCTGCATGGGACACCAGCAAGGTGTGGCAAAGACAGTGCTGGGTCAGCTCGGAGATGTGTAGGAAAAACAGCCTCACCTGGGGAGCAACCTGTGCCCAAAATACTCATAAAACCTCAAAACCCTCCACACTCAGCAGGAGTTAAACCACTGCTGAGGGCAAGAGAGGTCCGAGGCCAGTCCAAGGCGTCCAAAGGTGGTCTCACGCTGTGTCCCCAAAAAGGGGGTGATGTCTCTGCTGCTGTGTCCCAGTGATGCAGTCCCTGCAGCCTTCCCCCTGCCCAAAGGATGCTCCTGCATCCTGGTGCTCACAGCCTGTCTTGGTCCCGTGGTGGCAAACAGGATTTCACAGCAGGAACAGCAGTGCTGCAGGCAGCTGTTATTCCACCTCTTTTCCAGTGGCACAGCAGTGCAACCCCTGATCCTATCACCATGAAATGTCTATTCTTGTTCAGATAAGACTGATCTCTCAAGGTTTTTGGACAACAGGATAATATATTTCCCTAGATATTAGTGACTGAAAGAGATTTATTAGGGGAATTATTCTCTGTATTCTGTGCAGTCCATTAAGAGATGAAGCTTTCCCTGCTCCATCGAGGAGCTCATTGCAGGCCATGTGACTGCACTAATATAATATCCAAGTCCCCTTTGCAGCCTCTTATCCTGTTCATTTTATACTCCTCTAAGCACCAGCACAGTTCAATTCACGTGTCAAAACCTCCATAATTCTGCAGGGCAAAACCAAGGACAAAATTAGACCCTTTATTCCTACCTTTGGTACCAGGGACAGCTTGTTACCAAGTGCTACCTCAGCTTCTTGAATGCCAAGTGCAGAGCAAAACCCAGCCAGAGCAGCTGCAATTTTCCCTGTGAGCCCAAATTTTCAGGTGCCAGCACCTCAGCAGTGTGGGCAGGTGCTCTGCATTTGGGGTTTATGAACACACCCCCCCCAAACCACATGAGGATCATCACATCTGAACAGCCCAGGGAGAAGAGCAAAGGGAATGGTCCCAGATGTTCCTTCCAGGTCATCAACAGAACCAAATCAGTGCTCTGGACGCTGTGGGGTCACACAGCTCCTCACAGGAGCAGGACAGTGCTCCTCCCTCTCCAGGATCCCAAGGGAATTGTCAGGCTGGTGATGCAGGGAATCACTCAGAGTCCAGGGATGCACAAACAGGGCAACCACTGCCCTTCATCCCCTGATGACTTCCTGGGTGTACTCAGCCCACCCAGTGGCTTCAGCAGCACTTCTGTCATGCATCCCAAACCTGATGCATCTCCCAATCCAATGTGAGCAGCTACAGAAGACATTCTGGAGCTCTGACCTGTGCTTTTACCTGTCCCTCCCAAATGTAGCTCCTTTCCAGCTAAATACTGGTGACACTGCAGTGGCCTTGAATCACGAACGCAGCCAGGGCTTAGGAAGCACTACAAAAGCATTTGTTCCAATATTTACTCAGGGATTTTTCATGCTACACCTACCACAGACTTTAGTTTATTGGGAACACAGTGCATTGGGGAAGGGCAAACCACTGAGTCTATACTGCTGCCAAGCAAAATGTCATTAAGGTTTTAGCAATGCAACACAAATTGAGTTTACATTAAAGCTTCTTTTGTATAAACCATATCCCAGAGTGAAACACAGTGACAGAGCTGAGTAATGAGTTGAAGCAGAGCAATCAAGGTGGAACTACTGAGCAATAGGAGAAAGGAGCCATTCCAAAGTGCTATTTAAAGTTAGGCTGAGTGCTCCATCTGAACTACAGGAGCGATTATGTACAGTCACCATTGCACACACATTTAATACCATGTAGGATGCAGTACCTACCACCTGCAGCTGCACAGAGACACCCCGAGGTTCAATGGCACTATAAAAACCATCATGAGCTGAAAGCTGAGATTCTTCTTAATATAGACTTACACAAAACTGCTGAAGAGCTGAGAAGTCTGGAACTTCAAATCTCCCTTGTGCTACCCAGCACATAAACCCACAACTCCAAGGTGACCAATGGTCATTTCAAACCTCTCCTTGTAAGGATTTGGAGTCACTGAAGCCCTGTTTGTCCCCAGGAGTGCTGGGAAACACCTGTGTGCTATGGCACTGCTGGAGCATCACCAGAGCTGGTTATGTCCCCCGAGCCCTGCTCTGGACAAAACCACAGCACTCCTGAATGTTTTTCTGAACAACCAGAGCGTGGTCAGTTTGGAAGTAGCACTCATTTCTAGTTCCAGGCTTCCTAACATGTGCTCCTCATCCCAGTCCCTGGGGAGTGAGCCCAGAGCAGGGCCTGGTCATGTGAGAGGGACACAAATGGGCTCAGGGCTGACCTGGAGCTCACATCCTGAGCTCTGCGTGCTCTGCCCAGCTCCCAAAGCACAGCACATCAGACACAGCACTGCTCAGGTGCTCAAAAGGCTGCAGGGACCCCTGGGCACTCCTCACAGATGGATGGGGCTGGAGCACAGCACTGCAATGTTCTGAGGCTCAATCTCTGTTGCCCTCTTGGAGGAGAAAGCCAACTTGGATTTATTTTAATGACAGAGCACAGAGTTTTTTCAGAACTTGCAAAAACCATTTATAAATGGCGAAATAGAAAAAAAAAACTCCATAAAGACTTCAGAGCACTGCTAAGTAGAGCAGCATAATAGGTTTATCAAGATATAAAGCAGCCCTCCCCAAAATATACGGCTCAGACATACCCTGCCAGCAGAAGTACTCAATGTTTAAGATGAGGGAAGAGAGATTCAACGAGGATTTGTTTTCCTGGCAGCCCTCCATACGTGCACATAAACCTCTTGTAGCAGCACACTGATATTTAAACTAATTAGCACCAGGACAGCCACGGGACTGTGCTTTTCCCCCAGCCTGTTCCCAGGGACACGACGAGGGCTCCAGAATTACATCCCGCTCACGTCCCAAGATGCTGCAGCCCAGGAGCCCCAGCACAGAGGAACACGGGGCAGGACACTTGGCAAAGGGAAAAAAAATCCCCCCTCTGCCCAAACTGCCCACTCAGCACTCTGTGAGAGGATAAAAATAGCAGGCAGGAGAGCTGGCCCTGAATATCAAGCAGCATTTCCTGCTCGTTGCAGCACACAGAGAGAGCAAGAGAGAACCCAAATCAACTTCCCCTTCACTCTGTTCTCCTGGAGGCTGCACGTTGCCTGAATTTCCTATTCCTCATAAACACAGCCAGTGGGGATTTAGCTCTGGGGAGCTGCAGGCTGGCACTTCCACCATCATCACTCTGGCAACCCCCCACCAGCCTTTGGAAAGAGCTCCTGACTTCCAGAGGAGAAAGGACAGGCTGGGGAGGGTGGGTTTTGTGAATATTCAACACCTCTGCACAGCAGGCCTGCCTATTATTAGTATAGGGGATGTCAAAGAAGCTCCTCTCATGCAAAGTTGCCAGTCTAGCTAATTAACAGTGGCTTCCTCCAGCATATAAATTTGGGCTTTAGTCCCTTGTACACGAGCGAGCAGAGCAGGAGGGGAGGGAAGGAGCAGAGAACAGGAATGGCTGCAGTCATCTTTAAAGGCTGGAAATTCAATCTCCCATCACAGGTAAGACAGAGAGAACTAACACACAACCACGCACTGAGAGGATGCTTCCCAGTTTAGGAAGGGCTGAGTCTCCCCCTGGAGCACATCTGCACAGCATCCATCTGTGGAAAAAGCTGAGATGATTCTGACTGGGCAGCTAACCAGAAGCAGAGAGTTCCCTCCCAAGGGGCAGCAGAGGCCAGTGATTTGGGTCAGGATGGGACTGTCACCCTCTGCTTCTGACACCCAGGCCATAAAACATCTCCCAGCACCGCCCTGGGGTTGCAGAAAGGAACTCATGGTTCTCCCTTCCCCCAGCTGGCAGGACCTGCCTGAGGGTAAATCAGAGGCATGACAGACACTGAGGGTCCTGTCAGGGCAGCCTTTCAGGGCACTCTTAGGGATCTCTGCTGCAGCAAAGTCTGCGGTTTGGGGCACCTTGAGGTCTCCTGCAAGTTGGTCTTGATTGTGCCAAACTGCTCCCATAAAAGCAAAAGCTCTGAGTGACCTAAGTGCTAAACCAAAGTGCTCTGCACATAAACTACTTCAACACAGAGTTTTCTCCAGGCTGAAGAGTGTACTCTGGAAAAAGGATAAAATACTGAAAGCTTTTAGAAGTCTGACCCTATTTATTTTTTACCTGCTTCTCAAATTAGGAGAGAAATAATAAAAAAAAATATTGTATGGCTCCACATGTACCATCCTCCAGGGCTTTGATTTTCTTAGTCCCACCTACAAATGGGGAACAATAACTTCATCTACTCCATAAAAAACTTCTCAGAGGGACTGGTGTCCCCAAGACAAGCCTGTTGCTTTGTCACTCTCCTCCTGCTCTCTCTCCACCTCAAAATTCCCATTCAAGATGGAAATCAGGCACAGCTCCTGCAGGAGCCTGGCCTCTGCTTTGGAAGGATAAATCAGGGCTTTCTGCACTGCTCTGCCATCTCACTGCTGTCAGCAATGAAAGCACCTGACAAGAGACACCCAGGCCCACAAATCTCACCCCAAATTGATAAATCTTGCCAGAGTAGAAACTTCTTTCTGGCCAAGAGGTGATTTGCAGCCCTGCAGATCTTCAGGAGCTTGGGGCAGAGGTGACAGATGAGCTTTCCAGCACTTTACATATCCTGCTCCTGCAGCCCTGGCACAGCACCCCTGATTTATAAACCCCAGCACAGGTTTCAGAGTTGCCCATTTGCCAGAATTTAGCAAGAAGCTGCTTTATGAACAGACCTCCCCAAACCCAATCTCTTGTCTCGGTGGTGCACAAAGTCTTCGGCGTGGCCATGTCTGAGAGCAGCCAGAGATCTCTGTGCTCATGAGCAGCTCATTTCCCTTTCCAGCTCCACATCCTTCCCAGCTATCGCCACAGGAGAAGCAGTTCCTTAGCTGACCTTTCCCAGACTTCAGCAGGGTGTTTGGATTGCTGAGGTTTCAGTTTTCCACAGCCTCTGTTTGCAATCTGGAACAGGCCTGGCTTTATCAGGATGCTCAGGGCACAGATAATTCAGGAGCAATTTTGTATCAAAACAGCACCTTGGCCTCTGTGACAGCTATGAAAGCTGCAAAGATCCCTCTTAAAGGATTAATAAGGTGATTAATTAAGGTGGATCAAATATATCCATGCACTGGTCAGTACCAGATCCTGAACATGGGAACAGCTAATGGATAACACACCTGAGACATTCCAAGGCAAGCCTTGCACACTGCACACCAGGGAATTTCACTGCTCTACTGCTCTGCAGTCACCTGCCTTTATCCTGGCCCCAAGGACAAACAGCTTTATTGGATCTGGATCATTTTATCTTCCAGGAAAACTTTGTTCAAAGCTTTAGATGTTCAGCTTGTCTAAAAGCAGAACAGCCTTCCTGAGTTGAAAGAAGCAGTTCATGTCTGGGCAGCAAGGCAGGACCCAAAGGGAAGGAAGAGAAAAAGAAAAGCTGAACTCCTTGTCTGTCTCTCCTTTGCCTTTGTATCTCAGCCCACAAAAACTCAGCAAAGAAAACAGAAGCGATGCAAGATGGAATTCCAGAAAGTCACAAGCCAGCAAAACTCCAGCAGTCCATCCCTGCAGCATTCCCTGGAAACTAACACCCAACACGAGGAGGATGGAGCAGTCGGCCTCACTCACTGCCAACTGACTGCTCCTGGCATGGAAAAACACACACAGAGGCCAGGCCCCCCCTGGAAATCACATTTCAGGAAGGCAGTTCATCAAATATCAAAGGGGAAAGGAATACAATAAAGGTCTGGTAAGGAAGGACAGCAGTGGGGTGGGAGAGAGCCACAGAGACACAACCACAGAAGGTCAGTTCCCCTCTCCACTCCAGCAGGGAAATTCCTGGCTCCCAGAGCATCCTTTGTTCGTGTGCCCTACAGGAACAACAAGGGCCAAACATCTTCTGCCATACTCACTAGAAAACTCTGCCTGCATCACACTGCAAGCTGGAAAATCCATTGGGTTTTGGGCAATCCAAATATGTTGGGTACCAGTGAAAGCAGACTCAGGAGCACTACAAACCCAAAACACAACCATGAAATAACCAAGGCCTCCAGACTTCAAACACAGGGCACAGCAAAAAGAAAATGATCCCCCACCCAAGCAAGGAAACATATCAGACAAATTATATCATTTTTGCCATCTTTTCTGAATTTTTCCCCGAGAAAAACATGAACATCCCCAGGTCCACACCAGCTTTTATTTCTCCCACTAGAAGCATCATTCACAAAAAAAGAACCAAGTGGATTGTGCCTAGATTTGCAAAACACTTTGGGAAAGAAGCAGTGACATGAATTTGCCCCCAGGATGGTGCTGGGAGCAGCATCAAACCCAAAGGACACATGGCTAAAAAGGGAAGGAGAAAAAATAAACCCATCAAAACCACGGAGCAGATCTGAAGGCACTGTGAAACATCACAGCTCCCTCCACCTGCAAGGAACACTCAGCCACAGGCACAGGAGGCCCCATCAAAGTCCACAAACCTCTGCTATACACCGAAGGGACATTGATTTGGGGGAATGGACAATGCATCTGTGCTTTCCCTGCTACAAAATAATTACAAACCAAAAAAAACCACCCCCATCTGTGGCTGAAGGACCCAGGGATTGGGGAAGCTGTTAGTCAAGCATATTGTTATCAACACACAAAGGCCAAAGCAGGCAAAGCCCAGCCCTGGAGCAGGCAGAGGCACATTCTACACAGCTCCTTACCCTACTGATCTGCAGCTTCTCAGCTCCAGGCTTGAAGAGGTTCCATCGACGGCCACCGTTCCTGCAGTTCCCGCGCACCTTCAGGGTCTTTGAAGCCTGTTCGTTCTCAGCTGCCAGGAGAAAATCCACGGGAACAGGAAAAAAAAGGAAAAAAAAGAAGGAATGACAAAAGATAAATGCTGTGCTTGAGCTCAGGCTGGGGGTGGAGGCTGTTCTTTTAAATGAAAGAAACAAAATTGTTTGCAAGAGACTCATTCAACCTCTCCCTTAGAAAAAGAGAGCAGAGAGTATATTTAGGTGCTTTATTCAGTGCTCTTGGGATACAAGAGAAATAGTGCAGCTCGGATACTACAAAAAGGCAGAGCCGGGAGCCACATCCCGAGGTGGGGTCAGCCCAGCTGGGTGTGCAGCCAGGATGCTCCAGGTGTCAGGAGCTCCAGGAGCAGGAGACCCTCATCAGCCTGCACCTCAGGGCAGGCAGCAGCTCCCTGGGTCACGACTGCTCCAGCAGCAGCACCTGCAGCAATCCCAGCTGCACAGGCACTGTGGTCCACAGGATGCCAGGTCTTGGAAAAGAAACAGCTCCTCGAATTTACACACAAAACGGAAATGGGTAAGTCCACAAAAGCTGGTTTTTTTAAGGAAACTGGGCTAGTTCTCACCCCCAGCGTTTCAGGCCAAGCCCTCACAGATGCAGTTCTGCTCTAGCTTTAAGTGATACCACTCACACCAGGCCCCAGCCTGGCCTTGCAGATGGCACTACCCAGGCACAAAGCAGCCTGTGAGAAAGAAGCAAATGAGCTCTACTTTTCCAATCAACCCAAATTTTCAGCTCCACATCCTATCCCTCCCTTTTTGGGGTGAAGCTGCTATTTCTGTGTGAGACCAGAGGTTTCCCTCCCACATTTGGCAAGCTTAGATTTTAATCCCTTCTTCCATCAGGCTCTTCACATCCCCTGGCCTGGAGGGAAGGAAGCAGAGCTGAGCACCTCTGGTGCCCCCAAGAGCAGCTGCCAGTGCAGGTCCATGTGATCCAGGCAGTGCACATATATGGCACCTGCATCCCCACAGGCGTCTCCAGCACCTGGAGGCTCCTCATCCCAGTCATGGAGAGCAAGGATCTACAGGAAACAGCCACGTTCTGGAATTCTTCCCTCGAAGATGCACAATGCTAAATTTCTATCTCCTGACATACCTCTAACCAGGCAGAGGTTTCAGACTGTCAGTCCTGAGGAGTTTGAGACCAGAATAAATGGATCCAGGCTTTGGGAGAGTGGAGACCCCCAAACCAAACAGGTGGGGGCTCTGCCCCGCCCAGGCTGGAGAGCAGCAGGGCTGGGATCCTGCTGCAGCCTGGCTGGGCAGCCATCCTGATTCTCTTCCAGCGTTGCTGGGAGAGAGACTGCACTGAGACCTATTTCCTCAATGCTGATGCAGGCAGCCTGCTGCTATTTTTAGCAGCCCACATTTCACTTTGGAGACTCTTGGAGAGCCAGGCTGCAGCACGGTGCCGATTATAGCAGGAGGCTGCTCGCGGCTCCGGAGGCGGCGGGCGATGGGAGTGGGATGCAAACGGGGAATGCTCCCTCTGAGGGCGGTGTGTGACTCCCATGTGCTGGGAACATGTGCACCCCGACAGCAGAGCCATCAATTAACAGCACAGGCAGCCAGTTTGCCTTGTCCTCCCCAGCTCTTCTTAACCCTGATGTGCTGCCACCATCCATCAGCCGCCCGGATCCCCGGAGCGCTCCCGAGCAATGCCAGCACTGTCTGGCACTGCTCCCGTGCTTGCCCATTGCTAAATCACAGGATTCTTCATGCCAGCAGTGGCCCTTCAGGAAATAATTTCCTTTCTCACATTATCAATCTTTTTAATTAGGAGGTTCAAAAAAATGATGTCATCTATTCAGCCGTCAGCCAGTTTACCTGCCAGCACGAGAGCCTGCCAAAAAATACATTCCACGGTGCTCTCTCTGGTGTCACTGTGAGCAGGACAGATGCAGAGAGGTCACCGCAGTCCTTGGCTCATGAGATTCCCTCCATCATGAAAAGTATCCCAAAAAAGCCCCTTACTTCTTGTGTTTCCAAACAAACATCAGACTCGAGTTGTGATCTCCATATCCATCACCACTCACCACCTCCAAATGATGAGTACTTGGTGAGTACTCACCACGGAGGATTCTTAGAGGACAGAAATCCAAGAGAAAACTACCAAATATAAACTCACCCAGCAGTTGCTGAACAGCTTGTACACCTCACGTGCCTACCCCTGTTCATCCTCTCGTAACCACATTATGGGGACTGTGTTCAGAGGCATCAAAGAGAGAAAACAGCCTTATTCCATAAACACAACGTACACAAGAAGATCCTATTAGCCAGCAAGAAACTCCTCAGCATGTGGCTATCAGAGCTCCCTCACCTGGATGCAACCAGCACGGATGCGAGCCCCATTCCTGACTTCTCCACCCTCTTCAGGATGGGTGACACCCAAAAGCAAAGCTGGGAGAGAAGAGCCACTCACCTCGTCGGCGGAGCAGGTGCTGCATGTGCCCTCCCACCTGGTCCAGCCCCATGGGGGTGCTCTGCGAGAGGGGCTCGGAGCGGCAGCGCTCCACCAGGACCTTGAAGGGTGCTGCTTGTGGGGACGGCTGCGAAGGATGAGACGTGGGCTGCCAAGAGAAGGGGCACAGAGGGATTTTACTCAACAAAATTTTACTCAAATTTCAGGCAAAGCAACCACAGGACATGCAGTAATACAGAGAATTTCCAGGACGGCGCAGCATAGCTCAGTGCAATGTGCACCATCAGGACCCGCTCGCTCTGGTGTGCCACCCTCAGTGCCCCCGTGGCACGGGGCTCAGACCTTGCACAGCTTTGAGTCCAACACTTCCAGTGGCACTTAGTATCCCAGGAACATCTGGGAGCAACCATGATGGAGACCCACTTGCTGCTCTGCATTTTGGGGTGAAGCTGCTCTACCATTCCCGAGTCCCAGCAGGAGCACACACAGGGAAGGAATTAGCTGGTGCTGAGGACCCCATAGCAGCAAGGGCTGGCTGCTTCCAAGGGACAGCAAACAGCAGCCAAACTGGTTGACAGCTCACTAATGACAACAGCTAACCAGACACGTCCTTGCATCTACAGCCTATAGAATATTTACTTGAATAAAACAATTGCAATTGATTGAAGCACCCAGAAAATGGTCAAATACCTCAGTGACACCTTAATGTTTGTAACACTAATCCAAAGAATTGACATTTACAGCTAAGGGGAGAAAAACATTGGCATTTCCCTCACTCCAACTTTTATTATTCTATTCCAGGAGGAAAAGTTCCTGAAAATGACAACTGTACCATGACATTCTGCAGAATGGAATGTTGTTTTTAAAAACATCACAATTCAAACTCCTACTTTTCATTTTATTCTCCATGACATGTGACATGGTGGAAGTCTTGTGTATAATCTTAGAGTCAAGAAATCAGAAGAAAAATCATTTGACAAAGGTCAGGTTCAGCAAACAGGAGGTGTTCCTCTCTGGGAGGTTTCTAGGCTCAATCACAGACACATCTGTCACACTTCCAGGAGCCTGTTAATAACTGGGTGCCTGGGATAGTTTGGTGTCTCCATCCTCAAAACTCCAGCAGCTCATTTTCACAGAGGTGCTGTTATTTTCATTTGCAGATGAAGAACAAAGCACACAGGTTGTAATTACCCCGAAGGAAAGCTGTGGATAAATTAAGGCTCCATCTCCCAGCACCAGCATCATATCCAGTGAGCCAGCACACTTCTCTTGGCTGGAAAACACCTGGGAGGAGGTAAAAGCCAAACAAAAGCTTCCTTTCAGGGAAGTTTTGGACACATAATCCCTTTAGCACAAGGCCAGCAATGCCCAGAGGTGTCCCTTCCCATCCCTACTCTGATGCCCTGTTGTAACTTTTGAGGCTAGGGATGAGATAAAGGAAAAGCACGCCAAGTGTTTAAAGAAAACATGTGGAAATCTGCATTACCCATGTGTTCCATGGCTGCTTATATACACATGCAAAGCCTATAAGCTTTACAAACTCAACCTGCCTTTCCCTGACAATGTTAAAAATATGCTTCCCAAAAAACCCTACCCCACTACAGGCAGCACTAAATATAGGCTTTAATTCAAGATTTTCCTAGCACCTCCTGGTTATTATGAATACAAGAATCTGAGCAGCTTGCAGATAGGCTT
The DNA here is from genome assembly GCA_013396875.1 of Vireo altiloquus. Classification (NCBI taxonomy): domain Eukaryota; kingdom Metazoa; phylum Chordata; class Aves; order Passeriformes; family Vireonidae; genus Vireo; species Vireo altiloquus. The sequence continues at coordinate 76,080 of VZRF01000946.1, forward strand.
TAGAGGTTTTGTCTCCTTTAAAAATAAAATGATTGTCAGACGCAACTATATTAAAAGCCATAAATAACCAAAATCTTCATTCTGAAGTAAATTGCACCTCACTGCAGACAGGAATACAGCACTCTCTTGGCAACAGCAGGATTAAAAAAGTAAAGTACTGTTTCTTCATTTGGAAGGACTATAAAGTCTTTTGTTACTGGCAGGCTGAGACACAACCCAGGAGCTGAATAACCAGGAGATGAAGAAAGCTCTGAAGATCAACTCTCCCAGATACCATTTCCTGGTCAGTGTCATTCAGCAGTGGGAGGGAAGGGATAAATCCACTCAGCAACCCCATCTCTGCAGCTGCTCCCACAATAAAACAACCTCAAGCTAAAGGTCACTCTGAACTTGCTGGGCACCACCTGCGATTTCTCAGCACAGAAGAGGGAAATTGCTGAATGGTTCCTCTTGTGAAAAGGCACTTGGAGCTGCACTACAGCCAAACCCCAAAGCTGTGGGAGGATCTGAGCTATGCCCCAGCTATCAGAGAGCAGATCTGCAAACCCATCCCCTGGCATGCGCACGCTCAGGCAAATCAGTGATCCTGCGCTTCCAGTCGGACCCACCGCGCAGGGAGAGGCTCCTTTTCCCACACAGAGCACCTATGGCACTGGAATCCCCAAAACCAACCAATGCCCTGACAGCCCCACTCAGAGCAGCACCACATTCTGCACCATGGACAGCCTTTGTGGCACTGGCACAGTTCAGATCCCGAGTCCAGGACTCGGAGGAACAACCTCAGCTGCTCCAGAGAAACACCTGCAGTGATGCAGGAGTTTGAGCACGAAGCCCCTTAGAGAGCCCTGAAACCAAACACAGCATCCCCTCGGCCTGGCACCTCCTTCTATGGGACACACAGCTTTTGCCAAGGCTGACAAGCCCAGAGAAATCTCATTTTCACCCTTCTGGCAATCCTAACTCCCCCCAAAGAATGGCCTCGCAAACCCAACGGGGGTCCACGCGCAGCCGCAACAGCCAGAAGCAAGCTGCAGCCTGCAAAGCCTTCGGAGATAAAATTCTGAACCCCAAGGAAAAAGATTAGGCTTTCTGTTCCATAAAAATAAACTTCTTATTTCCCAAACAAGCCAGCAGAGGGCACAGAAAGACTGCGGTGAGAGCCCTCTGCTCTGTCACTGCGAGGGTGACACGAGCCCAGAGGCTCCGAGATGCTCCCGGTCGTGGCTCTGGACAAGCAGAGACCTCAGTCTATGGCAGATCTGTCTGCCAGCAATAAACCTGAAACTTGTTTCTGGGTCCTAAAAATTCCAAACTGATGCCTGAAATACACATTCAGGTGCCTATATTGCAACCTTGCCTCATGTCACTCCAAAGGAAGGCATCAAATCACCCACAAACCCTGTCCATGGATACATCAGCCACTTTGGAACCCTGATGGAAAGCTGGAATTGCAAATTATGTGGTATCAAAGCTGCTTTCCATCTAAGCATCATCTCAAGCTACTGGAAGTGGTCAAAGACAACTCCTGGGGCTATGCCTGACTTCCTGCACTTTCCCTGTTGGGATGCTGTGGTGTTTTAGAAGTGGGATGAGGATAATTCACTTCAGTGGAGACAAAGAAAATGGAAATCCTGTCCAAAAACTAGTCAAACCTCCATGTCATTTTTTACTCCATTTCTCACATCTCTCAGAGTAAGGATGGCATTTTGATTCCAGAGCTGCAGCAGCGTGAATGGAGTAATGCACTTCACACTGACAAGTTGTTTTGAACCTTACTTTTCTTCCAATTCTTCAAAACACTTTATCTCCACTGTTTCACAAGTTCCAAGAACACATGAGAATTTGGGATGGGGTCTGAAAGCAACTATCAGCGATGTGCTTTTCTCCTTTTCTACAGCTAAATGCTGCTGCAGTGCTATTTCCTTTAAAGCACCAGGATCAAATCCTACCCAACTACTTGCCTATAACATCTCCCAGCTCCTGCCCAAAGATATAACAATTTTAAAAGACCAGGAAACAAAAAACAGGGGCATTAATTGCAAGAGATTACAGCTAAACAGATTTACTTACTGACAGAACTAATGTACAGATCCCCTAAATCCCACTCCAGCATCCCTTGGGCTACACCAGCCTCAGCTTCTCACAACATCTCCTCACAGGGAGGAACAGGCACTTTAATGCTTTTTCTGGGACAATATTGAAGTTGTTTGGGAAATGCTTTCTGCCCTAAACTGCTCACACACTGTAAAACTGCTGGGGAATTTATTCACAGCAGCTGGCCTGGCCAAGCCACCCCATCCTGGCAGCACCTTCTCCCTGCCTGTGGTTGAGCACTTCCCTTGAAATACAAATCCTACAGTTAATCAGAGCAGCCTGGAGCGGAGGCAGCAGGGCCAACGACTGTCCTGAGGAACAGGTGCCAGCAAAGAGATGGATTGAGCCCTAAAACAATAAGAGGCTGGAGTTTGCTGCTACTGTCACGCTCAGGCTGCAGTTACTCCTCTTCCATGTTTATTTTTGGTAAAGTGTTTCCGAGTGCCGCTCCCTGATGGGAGATAGGCAAGCAAATCCCTGGGGTATCTCAGGTCATTTGTTACTGGAGCTGCTGGCAGACTCTCCAGGGCTCTTCCCGTCCAGGAGATTCCTCCTTCAGCCTCCCTTTGCTCTGCCTTCGATGCCACCATCAGATCGCTGCGCATTTCCAAACCTGCAGCAGGAGTTCCTGGGATGCAGGAGGTGTCCACAACCCAGCTGGGGCTGTGTGCCATCCCTGCCACCCTGCTGCTGCTCCTGCCCAGGAGGCAGCCAGCCCTCCCTGCCAGAGGAAGCCGCGGCGGCTCGGAGGTCGTGTGCTATCACCACGCTCCACGGGAACTTGGGGGAGGTTTCCTGCCCGGTTATCTCAAGCACCATATTTAAGTTTCTCGGTAATGTTTGTAAGCTGCAACAGCTGAGCTGGGACTTAGGGCATCTCCTGTTCACACAGCTGAGCTGGGGAAGCACTGGGATTGTGCCCTGAGGGCACTGGGATCAGACAGGCAGCTCCTGCCCTGCCAGTGGGGACGTGGCTGCTCTGGGAGAAGAGTGCTGGTGTTTCTCTCTGCTCCACTCCATCCTTTCGTGTCTCTCTCATCTTGCTCCTGCCCTGAATACTTTCAGCTTGGTTCTTGTGATGGGATATCAAACCACAGCCCTCTCAAGTTCCTCCTAAAAATGTTTCTTCCAGAAACCCCAAGAAGTGACTAAGCACTGCTCACTTCTCTGGAGAGCTTCTGTAATTCTATGTATTATACAAAACGGAGCAGAAAAACAAAACCAGGAATAACTAACAATACTACTGCCTGTTTTAGCTGCGAGTCAGAAGTTCAGATTTTTTCCCCCCAGCATTTCTAATCTGCTGCCAATTTTCAAACACTTCCCCTCTTGGCTCAGGAGCTACTGTGACCCTTTTTCCAACAGGGAACCGTGTCACCACCTCTGGAATATCTCTTTTCTCTCCAAATCCAAAAGGAAAAGAGAAAGTTTCTTCACAAATCAACCTGATTTTTCTACCTGGCACCTTGAAAAAAGAAAAAGTCTTCGTTCCAGCCTCAGCTAACCAGGAGGTACCGAAAAGAAGCCTAAAGCTGACCTTTACACCAGCTCCACAGGACTTCTGAGGTTTTCTAGCAATAACCTGGACAAGACAGATTTGTAACACCCAGAACCTAGTCCAAAATGCAATGTCCACTTAAATGTTTTGAGGATTTTAAGGGCTTTGAAAGATTTGCTTGTACCAGACAGGAATGCCCTGCTATGATTGGAGCCACCAGCATTGCCCACCTCTCATTCATCACCCACCCATCACTCCTATGGCTGTTTTAGGTAAGAAAACAGAGGCCAAAGTGCAATTGTTGAATTCTGTTTGCCCACAGAGCACTTAACTCTCAATTTGGCAAAACCTCTCTTCTTAGGAGCTTCTACTTCACATGAACTTAAATGCAAAGAGGAAAAAACCTAAAGCTAGTGTCTAGAAATACATGAACTGCTATACCCTCTTTGAGAGATGCTGATACACACAAAGGGTCATAGGAGAAGCAGCTCTGGAGGTTTAAGAGCTCAGACTGATACAAAAGCAGTGTCTACTGCCACCATTCACAGAACAAGCTTCTTAAGTGAAAATACCAATGAGGATTTGAAAAATAAAAACACTTTCAAGTGCAAACCAGCTTCCTAAGACGTACAGCAGCGTGGTGTCATTGCAAACCTCCCAAAGCTGCTCATACCTTTCCGTTTTTGAGCCGTCCAGAGGAGACAATCCTCGAGACGTGCACTTGGAAGGGCCTGCACTCCGTGCTGCAGCTGAACTCTTCCACTCTGTCCATGACCTCCACTGAGTTCTGCTCCACAAATGAAGTGGTTCCCCGCTTTTTAATGCGGCCACCAGGCCGTTCCAAACTCTGCCTTTTCACTGTGGAACACTTTAAAAAAGTCACTACAGAAAAGTCAACGTCGGCGACTGCGGAACAGCTCATGTCCCCAGTATCCAGAATGTTCTCAGCAATGTCGTGAGAAGGTGGCAGGTCCCTGCCCCTGACCTGACTCTTCTCCAGGGTACTGCCAGTGTCTTGGATCTCTTCGGTCAGAGCTGCCTGTGGAAGGTGGATCAGAGCCTCAGCTGCTGCAGAGAAGTCACCATTGGCAGCTGGGGAATGGTCCAAGTCCACAGTATCCAGCTTAACCACAGGAAGATCAGGAGAAGGTGGCACATCCCTGCCCACAACCTGTGATGTCTCTGGAGTACTGCCCGAGTCCTGAATCCCCAGCTCGCCTCCTGACACGTCTTGCAAAGGCAGCTCAGGATTTCTCAAGTCCTGATTATCCAGTTCCGTCCTTGAAATTCCCTGAGCTGGAGATGGATCCATGTCTTTAGCAATCCCTGGGGCACAAGCCACATCCTCAGTATCAAGTTTAGTCAGTGATGTCTGTGGAAGGTGGGTCTGAGCCTCAGTCACTGCAAGAAAGGCACCATCAGCATCTGGAGAACAGCCCAGATCTACAGCATCCAGATTATTGACAGGAAGATCAAGAGAAGGTGGCAGATCCCTGCCCACCACCCTCTCCAGGGTACTGCCAGTGTCTTGAAACTCCAGCTCACCTCCAGACAAGTTTTGCAAAGGCAGCTCAGGATTTCCCAAGTCCTGAGTATCCAGTTCTGTCTCTGAAAGCTCCTGAGCAACTGCTGGAGACAGATTCATGTCTTTAGCAACCACTGGGGCACAAGCCACATCCTCGGTATCAAGTTTAATTGGCGATGCCTGTGGGAGGTGGGTCTGCACTTCAGTTCCTGCAGAAAAGTCCCCACTGGCAGCTGGAGAATGGCCCAGGTCCACAGCATCCAGACTATTCAGAGGAAGATCATGAGAAGGTGGCAGGGCCCTAGCCACAACCTGGGTCTCCTCTGGAGTAGTGCCCAAGTCCTGAATCGGTTCAGCCAGAGCTGTCTGTGGAAGTTCAGCCAGATCCTCAGAGGGGTCTTTGCTATTCAGCTCAGTGAAAGAGCCATCTGCAAGCTCTGCCAGGTGGGACATGGCTGGTTCTGGCCCAAAGGGAGAGAGAGATGTTTCATTCAGCCTGTCATTCCCACTGTCCAGGCCAGAGGAACCAACGTCTCGTGCCCCTTCCGTGGTTCTGCAGTGCTGCACAGGCTCCTTCCCCGCTAAACTCTCAAAGCTCAAGTTCTCCCAAGTGCCCGAATCCGGGGACTGCAGACAGGCTCCCACCGTGCAGAAGGCCTTTGCGCTCTCGTTCTCGATAACCAAGCCCTCCTTGGGGGAGGCAACATCCTGCCTGCGGCCTCGGAAACTCCGCTGAGGCCTCTTCTCATCGGGGGAAAACGCCCTCGAGGAGCCTCGCAGCCGCCGAGCTGCCTCGGCCACGCTGGTGAGGAACCTCACAACACCCCCAAAGTGAGTGGCTTTGGCGGCACCGTTTGATTTTTTCCGCTGGCTGAGATTCTCCTCACATCTCGTATCAAAGTCAGAGTAAGAAGCGGAATGATCAGTTGTATTTTCTAAGTTCTGGAAATTGGTTTCAGCCCTTTGATCTGGGAGCTTTGAATTATCTTTGCTAGCTAATGAAATTCCTTTCAGATAGCTCCAGACATCAGAGCTCCTTCCTCTCCTGCTCTCCTGTGGGAGCACAGCACACCTCTTTTGATTGTCCCCTTCTGTAATTGCAGGACTCTTAAAGTGTTCAAAATTCAAAGACTCGCTCTTCCTGGCCGGTATTCTGTGGCAGTTACCATCATTATCCTCACCGTGTAATCTGCCACTGATATCCCTGAGACATTTGCTTTCAGTGGCATCAAGTTCAGGAATGCTGATGTTCAGCTCTATGTCCTCAAAAGAAGAGTCCAAATCCTCGATGTACCCCGCGTAGGAGTGGCGGGAGGGCCTCCGGCCATCGCCTGGCTTCTTAACCCTGTAGACAGCTCTCTGCCCACTGGAATGAAGGTCCTCCTCAGGGTCACACACATCCTGCACTCTGGACGCTCTCAAATCCACATTCTTGGGCGTTCTGGAGGACCTTCCCTTTTTTGACGACCGTACCCTGTCCATGAAGGATGGCTTTTTTAATTCTGAGGCCTCGGAGGTAACTCCCAGCAGGATCATGGACTGGGGTCTGTCTTTATTCGTCGAGAGTCCTTTCCTCCGCCTGACGAAATTCCAGATCCGGCTGCCCTTGGTTGTCTTCTTATACCTGTGTGTTTCCTCCTGCTCACTCGGGATGGCATCGCCAGAGGCGCAGTGCTCGGCACCACAGGCCTCCAAGGCGTCCGTGCTCCCTTCCTCCATGTTGGCTTGGAAGATCCTGTTGGCATATCCATTGGGAACAGTGACAGAAGCAGTACGCTGGAGGCCCTCTAGAACTTCCATCTCCTCGGCTCAAAAGCTGGTACCAGGAGTCACGGATGCATGGTCCTCGGATCGCTTTCTTCACAAGACTTTAAGGAAAAAGAACAAAGGAATGCAATTAGGAGCAGAAAACTTTTAGAAGACACGTTCCTTAAAGCGTCACAAGTCAAATCTCATCCCAGTGGTGGTTTTCCCCATTGATTCCAGGCAGGCTGAAATTTTGCTTCCAAACCATATAAATTTTAAAGCTACTTAAATCTCATTGAAACAACTGAACGTTTAGTGACCACAAATAAACTTCCTGCACTAATAAAGTTACCACAAAGTATGCTCAGAATCCCATTAATCATATCTTCGTTTTCCAAGTCGCAGAGACTCTAAATGCATCAGAGTTCATGGCAGAGAGGGAGAGAGGAAATTCCAGTGAGTGTCTGTGCACATGTCACTGTCATCTCCACCATCCTCATCTGCCAGGAACCAGCACCACGTTCCCAACAGTTCGGTCTCTCCAGGCAGGCATTCAAAGGAAAGTCGGGATGAGCCTTTGCCTGGAAGCAATGCAATTCTGTAATACTACAACATCAGAAAACTCACGGAATATCCAAGCCAGGTTTTTCCTACTGTAGCGATGGCACCAGCACGGGAATCCCTCCCGGAATTGATCTGCTCAATGAAAGCTGCTTGGCCACCACTCAATGGTACACAAAACATGTTCCCCTCAAGTGAGCTCCAGGAAACAGGATTAAAAATACAACTCCCCCCATATGGAGCAGCAATGGAACCATTCTGAACCACCTGTGGGAACACAGCTGAATTCCTGCTCAGATCCTAAAGCTTCCCTTCCACTGAAATACATCTGCCCTACCTCGATATTACAGCTTCCTGGGGCTGGATCTGCTGCTCCTGGCTTTGCTGTCTACAAAGTAGAACTAACATGCCAGGCACTCAACAGAGTTAAATTCCTTCAATTCCTAATCCTACTCTTAAGAGAAAGAAGGAAGAAATAGTGAGCCCCCAAGACACAGGTCTGACAATGGAGAAACTCTCCACTTTCCCCCGAGCAACGGGAGAGCCACATCAGCACTGAGAACAGTCCCCATATATACTAAAAACATTTAAACTTTCTATTTCTGTTAAAACTAAGGTTATTCATGCAGCAGCTGCTGCCCTGGGCATCTCATGACCCTTGCATTCAGTCAAATAAGTCTGTTTCTACCTTGCCACCATGTCTGCCTCCAACAAGGGATAACCCGTGACACCCACGGATGGCAGAGGCACCACGGAAGCAGAGCACAGCCAAGAGAAACAACCAGAATCCCACTTTTTTATGGACAACAGTCAACTGGCTTTCCATGAGCCCCACCACAGGGATTGTGCCAAGCATTTCTGGCACCAGCAGTGCTTAGGGTAGCAGAAATGAATGCTGCTGTGGTGGGCTGCCAGATGTCCACACTGTGCTGCCCAGCCAAGGCAAGGGGGGAAATAAGATGAAAAAGTTGACAGGCTGCTATAAAAATACGGTGATCCCTTTTCAATCGCTGTGGATTTGATTTATTGCCAACCAATTTGGATAATGAGAAATAAAGATAAAATTAACGCAATCCCTCACCCTCCCCATCCCCTTGGCTCAACTGCCCGTCTTCTGAGGGATCTACCTCCCATGAAGGGGTGCAGAAGGATTGGGAACTGGGAGAGGTGTGGTTGGGACATAATAGTTGTCCTTCCTTCTTGTACTTGTCCCATGCTCCTGGGAGGCCTCCGCAGGCCCCCATTCCTGTCAGAAGAACCTGTTCCTGCATGGAGCCTCCACTGGTTACAATTCTTGCCAGGAATCGCCTCCACAGGTGACAATTCCTGCCAGGAACATCCCTGTGCTCCTGTGTGGAGCCTCCAGAGGTCCCATTCCTGCCATGTGGAGCCATCACAGGTCCTGGCCCCGTCAAGAGAACCTGCTCCTGTGTGGGGCCTGCACAGGCCGCGGTTCCTGCCAGGGATCACCAGCCTGTTCCAGCACCTCCTCCTCACCATCTTCACCAACCCTAGTGCTCACAGTGCTGTTCCTTACCATTTTTTACACCCCCATCACTCTTCTTGGCCATTTTTGCCCTTTATTAACCACATGAGGTGGTGCCAGCGTCGCTGCTGGCTCCGCTCATGGCTGCAGTGGAGTCGCTGGTGGCACTGGCTGTGCCCAACACACCCAGAGCGACACAGCCTAAACGTAGCCTACTGAGTACACCCAACAGGTACACAGCCCAAAAAAATACAGCCAAATACACCCCACAGGTACACAGCCTGATAGAATACAGCCAAATACACCCTACAGGTACACAGCCCAATGGAATACAGCCAAATACACCTCACAGGTACACAGCCCAAAAAAATACAGCCAAATACACCCCACAGGTACACAGCCTGATAGAATACAGCCCAATACACCCCATGGGTACACAGCTCGATAAAATACAGCCCAATACACCCCATGGGTACACAGCCCGATAAAACACACCCAAACAGAATACAGCCAAATACACCCCACGGGTACACAGCCTGATAGAATACAGCCTGATAGAATACAGCCTGATAGAATACAGCCTGATAGAATACAGCCTGATAGAATACAGCCTGATAGAATACAGCCTGATAGAATACAGCCTGATAGAATACAGCCTGATAGAATACAGCCAAATACACCCCACAGGTACACAGCCTGATGGAATACACCCCAAATACACCCTACAGGTACACAGCATCACTGGATACAGCCAAATACACCCCACAGTTGCACAACCTAAATGCACCTTACCAAATATATCCCCCCAGTCACACATCCTGAAGGAACACAGCCAAACACACCCCACAGTTACACACCCTAAATGTGCACTGCCAAATACACTCCACAGTTACACAGCCCAATAGAATACAGCCAAATACATCCACAGCTGCACAGCATCCCTGGACACAGCCAAATACACCCCACAATTGCACACCCTAAATGTGCACTGCCAAATACACCCCACAGTTACACATCCTGATGGTACAGAGCCAAACCCACAGCTGCACAGCATCCCTGGACACAGCCAAACACACCCTACAGTTACACACCCTAAATGTGTACTGCCAAATACACCCCTCAGTTACACAGCCCAACAGAATACAGCCAAATACACCCACAGCTGCACAGCATCCCTGGATACAACCAAACACACCCTACAGTTACACACCCTAAATGTGCACTGCCAAACACACCCCACAGGTACCCAGGCCAAACACAGTGCCAAACACACCCCACACAGTCACACAGCCTCAGTGGGTGCCTCCAGTTACACCCCAGAGCTACCCAGCCCCAGTACAGTGGTGATGCTCCACATGCTCTGCTTCAGCATCTCTCTATTCAGCCTCTTGTACTTGCCACCATGGAGGTTTCAATGGAGAACCTCCTTCCCCAGGCACTTCTGGGACCTCAGCACCACCTGCCTCCACTTAAACCCTGTAGGAGAAATTCAGGCAAGAGCTGTGCTGCCCTGGGTCCCCGCAGAGACCACAGAAACTTTTGTTCCCAAAAAACCAAGGGTTGAGCAGGACAGTTCCTCCATCTGGTGCCTGAGGAGGAGACCAGCTCCTCATTTCTCAGGCTGTTGCTTTGGGATGTGTTATTCCCAGACATTCCCGCTGCAACTTAAAGACTAACACATTGGAATGGGTTGGAAGGAGTGGGAAAAAAAAAGAAGAAGAGTGTTTTAGTCGTTTCAAGTTGTGCAGCCAACTGGCAGCAAAAGACAGAAATCACAAATGGTCCCTTTTTTTTGTTTGTTTTCTCTTTCCAGTTTTATGTTTTATTGTTTTTGGCTGGGTGGATCCTGCATGAGGAAAGAAGATTCAAAGGGAAGAGGCTTGCCTGTGAAGTCTTTGGAGGGATGCTAGCACAGAGGAGACAGGCTGTTCCTCATGTGTCAGGCAAAAGAGAGCCCATAACAAGGGACAGATCCTGCACAGCCCTCCCCAGAGAAGCAACAGAATCCAGAATCACAGGGCACATGGGTGGCTTTAAAATTAAATATGGCGGGGGGATATTTTCTTTTTTAAGCAGCTTTAAACCAGATGTAAATTAGAGCTGTCACCATGGAGCCAGACCCGAGCACTCCAAGCAGAGAGGAGACCCATTCTGTGAGCAGTCCTCCTCTCCACCTTCCCTTCCACCACAGCCTCACCTGAACCTCTCCTCATCTTCAAAAGCACTTTGTTGGTGTTTGAACTCCCCCCAGTCACACTCATAGGGCTGAACACACTGAAACCACAGGCTGCCCTTGGCAGGAGCCCACTCCCAGCACAGCTTCCTCGGTGCCCACGGTCCAGCACCGCCCCTGAGCCAGCTCCAGCCCCAGGACTGGCACTGCCTCACCCAGAGCAAAGCCTCCCACCACCGAGGCAAATTCCAGCCAGCTTCCCTCAGTGTTCCCTGAGCAGGAGCCAAAATCTGCTACGCTGCACTGCCTGATGGAGCCACTGAACGCAGCGTCCGCTGCTGTGCAAACACCTGCAGCAGCTGCCCGGGGGAAACCTGTGCTTTCCATCAGCCAAGCAGGGCAAAGGTGGCTTTACCAACCAAACCACACGGCCTCGGGGGCATTAAGGCCCATCAGGACAAAATAAAATTTGAGTATGGAGGAGAACAGCCCTGAGAGTATCTGATGAACCCTTACTCACCTTTCTAGGGTGCAGGAGAAAGAGGTTTTGAAGAAACACTTTGAGAACAGCTATTAGCCAGGAAACAACACCAGTTGTCAACCACATGTTTATTTTTCCCCTCCTTGAGCTGCAGTTGCAGATGTCAAGTCCCAGCAGCCGAGCTGGGACTACCACCATTTAAAGCAGGGATTTAACCACAGAAAACACAAGCTAACACAATTACTTCCACCTCTTCCGCTACCCTCAGATTACCTGAGCCCACAGAGGGTGGCTCAGCCAGGTTTGGAGATCGAAGGCTTGGGTGTTTGCTCTCCAAAACACACAGCATCTCACCTGGAGGGGAAGATGGTTTTATAAAACTCCAGCTATCAACCAAACACTGCCAACAGCTCCAGCGTGCAGGGGCTAGGTGGGTCTCTACCCTGCCCTGCTCTTCCCATCACAAAAGCAGCAGCTCTTCATTCTGAAAATTCACTTTCCTTTCCCAAGTCACTGAGGGAGACAAATAAGCTGAGATTAATAAAATCCCCAGCCAAGGGCGCCAGGTGTGTTACACAAACATCTGTATCTACAGCCACGACTCCCCCTCCAAATTCTTTCCATATTTTTTGCAGTATCCCAATCTTTGGGAAAGTAATAGGTACTCTATATCTCACTGGTGATTGCACAACATTCCCTTGGCAACAGGCTCTTCCTGCATGATAGAGCTGGGAGTAACAGCACTTTTTGCTCCTTTTCAGTGTGATTTAGCAGACCGCCAGCAGAAATAACAGCACAGGCTCAGGAACACCCACTGAAGTTGACAGTTCTCATAAACTTAAAGGACACTGAATCAGGCCCAGGTAATCAGGGCTGTCACATGCCACCCCTCAGAGAGTGACACATTCCATGGCCAATCTCCTTCTGCTGAGCTGCCCTACACAAGTTATCCACAACCAGAGCAAAACCAGGGTGTTAAACCAGGTTAAACCACGACACCAGGTCCAAAGGCAGCAGGGTAGCAAGACCTGCTAGAAAGGAAGCATCAATTAGAAAGGTCCGATCCAGGCTGAGTTTTCCGAAGAGACCCCAATGATGGAAAGAAATTGCTCATTTGACACCACACAGTTCAGGCTGTTTGCCAGGCAGGCACCACGCAATCCACGAAATCTTCTTCAGATCACTTCAGGTTTTGGGCAACAAGCACAAAAGTACCTTTTTTAAAAAATATATTTAGTGCTCTGAAGCACCAGAAGGGCACCGGTAGAGGCTGCCCAGCGCAGCTGTGGCTGCCCCTGGATCCCTGAAAGTGTCCAAGGCCAGGCTGGACAGGGCTTGGAGCAACCTGGGATAGTGGGAGGTGTCCCTGCCCACGGCAGCGGATGGAACAAGATAATTTCAAAGGTTCTGTCCAACCTAAACCCTTCTGTGATTCCAGAATCTTGTGCTCTTGTAGGATTCTGGAGAAGGCATATTCCAGGTTTCAGGCAAATTGTAAATCCCTTCTATCAAGTGACCCCAAAGAACTATTTTGACTGGGACGCTGAGAAAGAACAAACCTTTGAAGGGAACAAAGAGGAAATTGGTGGTGGGGTTGCCCTTGGGGCAGCCTAGATATGATCACGTGCCAGAAACGTGCTCTCCAACACAGAGCTGGTGGCTCAAAGCACCTGGAGAGACCCAAAGTGGTCCTGGAGGGTTTTGGAGCCAGAGGTAGAGAGGGTCTGAGGCTCACTACAACCCAAGTGCAAAGGAGAAGCTGGAGGGGTTCAAACAATGTCAGAAACAGTCGGCACAAAAGCCCAGCTCCTCCTGGCACCGTGACAACCCGTGCTGCGCTGGATGTGCCAAGGACAGGATCTGCACTGTGGAGCAGCGACTCCAGACACCCCTCCAAGGTTCTCCATCCCCCTTCTCTCCCCTCTCAGCAGTGCCACATTTGTTTCCAAGCCCACCGTGCCCCCCATCACCGCAGGGCTGGAGCGAAAGGCGCGGGGCCGGCGCAGCCCAGGCGCCGACAGCCTCGCCGGGCGCTGCAGGAGCTGGAATGCACCGAGGGCCCCCAGGGACACGATCTTCCACTCGGCTCTTCCTCTGCAGGATCCAAAATAACAAACAAGAAGGAGCCTTTGGCCATTGTTTTTCGGGGAAGGGGGGTGACGGGGAGAGGGCACGCGGCGCAGGCTGCCAGAAGGCATGGCTGAGCTAAGGAAGTCCTGCCCGGGCTTCGCTGTATCCGCTCCTCTCCAGGAGGGGCGGGGGGAGGCAGGAAGGAGAGAAAATAGAGAACAAATGATCATATAACCCTTGAGAGAAACCTGTCTGCTCTCGGAGAGCGTATTTAGCCCAAGCATGCAGCGCCTCTTGCTATACAAAAGAAAAAGAGGAAAGAAAACCCCGCCAGTTCTTCCGTTACCATGTTCTACCACTGAAAAAAAATGGGAGGAAACAGATGTTAAGGTCTCCAGCGTCAGGAAATTATCTCTTTCATGGGGGTACAGTTACTTCAGTGTATTTAGGTCAAACAAATAGGGAGAGAATCGTGACTTCTCCCCTTTTCTGTTTATGTCTCCTCAGACATTTCAGCCTCTCTGGGTGCCGCATCCAAGGACCAAGGGCAGAGCTGTGTTTGCTCACAGCACACCCTGAGGATGCAGGCTGATGATCAAGTCCCTGCCCACCCAGCAGATCCTCACCCCACAAACTGCAGCCCCTACAGAAATCCAGCACCCTCTATTTGTGGATCAAGGAGGGTAGTTTGGGCCCCGGCCAGGCATGGCAGCACTGTGGTGTGATTGTTCATTTATTTCAATAGAGGTGGAAGGAGAGACCTGGGTGAAACATCTGCAAAAGGGATCTCCAGGCCATCAGCAAGCACAGTTACGACTTTCCGGCGCTGGGTTCCCCAGGGAGCACGGGGCCAGTGCCCATAGGAAGCGACCATAGAATTGAAGCAGCATTTTACATGCTCTGCAAAATCCCTTCCACAGGAAGCTAAACCCCTTCATTAGGAGCAGGAGGCATACAGGGCAGCAGCCTGAATCCCTTCCCAGTCAGGATTGGACAGACCTTATGAAAACACTGAGTTTTAGAATCACAGAATCATGAAGGTTGGGTAAAACCTCCAAGATCCATTCCAACCATCAACCCAGCACCTCTAAACCACATCCTCAAGGGTCACATCCACACACTTCTTTAATATTTCCACGGATGGTGACTACACCACTTGCCAGTGGCAGAAGGGACCCTGCAGCCATGGTCTCCTCCATCACTGAGGGCAGATTCCCAGACAGGTTAACCCCAGGCAAACACGTCACGTTCCCCGTGGTAGCAGCATCCTCCCCACACGGTTTGCACTGGTTTAAGCCAAAGCTTTTACAGTCCTGGATCTGCATTTGTGTCCCTGCTAATTCAATCTTCAGCGGGCAGACGGATGGATGCACAGACTGATAGCTCTAGCCCTGTGTTTATAAGGATGGAACTCAAAACTTCAGGCTGAGTAAATCAGTTCACTCATGTATAATTTAAACATTACTTCCTTCCCATTTCAGGGAGCTTTAGAGTTTGTGCGGTGGCTAAACACAATGAAATTAGAGCAGGAGACTCATTTTGCCCATGGCCAAGGAAGAGAGACAGAGAGAGAGAGAAAGAGAGGGAGAGAGTTGCTCCACTGCATCTGTCAGACAAACTGGGCTGGTGCTGCCAGGCAGGGGCCAGCTCACTGCAAACACCACAGCTCCACTCTGGGGCTTGGTGGGAGATGGGCTGGAACTGCAGGCAGCTGAACAGGGCACCAGTCCTGGGCTCTGCAGCACTTGGAGCCCTAAAACCTTACAGCAAGCCAGGAACAGCTTTATACACACAAGGAAGGTGAGAGAACCAAACCCAACTCATCCTAAAAGCTGAGCAGGAGAAACTCGAGATCAAAACTCGAGATCAAAACACAGAGGCATAAAAGCCCTGGAATGCAACTGGAATGAAACAATGAACGTGTAACAGATCAGTTCTTAATGAAAGGTGGATTTCAGACCAAGTCTCTCACAAAGCCTACACACCTCTGGCACTGCACCTGTGCTAAATGTTCCTCCAGACTCACACTGCTGACCCAGGAGCTGCATGTACAGATTCCTCCTCTGCCCACTGACCCATGGCAGCATCACCCCTTGCACACTCCTCCACATTTCCCCTTTTTTTTTTTTGCAATTCTAAATTCTTTTGCACTACAGACAATAAAACTTAGGCGAGTCCTGAAGAGATCCAAAAGGATCCTCTTGATATTGGCACCCAGGACGGACAGGGACCCCCAGGAAAAGGAGGGAGCCTGAAGAAGGACAGCACAAGGTTGTTTTGATGCACAACAGCTGTTTCCCCAGCCTCCCCAGCTATCTGGCACCAACTGTCACCATTCTAATACCAAAATATCTGCCATTACATGTAGATTATTTAAGCTGTTCAGTAGTCTGTTGAAAGTAGTTAATTATATGTAAGAACACTTAATTACTATCCAGTAGCAGCTGTAGGTACTTTAATACCACAGTGATGAGCCAAAACACAACAGAGCAGGCAGATTCAGGGGTCTACACCCATCCACACCCCATTAATGTCAGCTGAACAATATTGAACCCCTGGCTGCCATCCTCTGGGAGGATGCTGGGAAGCAACAACTTCGTGGTGCTTGTGGCATTATTTTGCATTTCCAATTAGTTCATTTAGTAGAGGAACTTTATAGCTGTGACATTTCTTAAAAATACCTGCCTTCTCCACAGCTCCCTAAGCAAGAAATCAGAGCTGCCCATGGTCTGAACATCAGAGCAGAAATCAGTAGCCAGCATTTAATTGTTTATATCTTGAGACAAAGATAGTGTTTAAATAATTGTCTATTGTATCCCAGAGACAGCACAGGAAAGCTCTTCCCCTCGCTGGGAGCCTACAGGTCACACATGCTTCTGCCATAACATTTGCTATAAATAATCCTCGCTGAGCCAAGCTCTGGGCTAGGTACAGACCAAGACTGCTCCTATCGGTTTCAGCCATTAGCCCTCCCCAGAGAGTGCATATCCTACCCTATTGTTCCTGCTCAAATGTTTGAAAGAATTATTTTTTCCTTGCTTCTTTTGTTTGGGGAGTTTATTTATATTTCCTCTTTGACATGGAATTACTACCAGAAGAAAGGAGTGCCACCTTACACGGCAGCTCACTGATGCCAGCGTTGAGACGAGGAGAGGAGGGTCACGTTTGTAGGATATTGCCATAGTTACAGACCTCCCAATCTGGGATTCTGTGCTAATGTACGTTCAGCACATTCAGATCAGGATTAGAAACAAAGAGCTGGGTGCCAACGCCAGCCCTGAATTCGCATGCAGAGACTCGGAGCACAGGCAGCAACTCGTTCTGCTCAAACATTTCCAAGGATTATTTCAGCAGGTTACCCAGCAACTCCCTGACGTGGCCCTGGTGATGTCAAAGGACATCTTACATCTACTTCATTGTCTCACTTCCAGCCCTGTTTCTACCTCCAGACACATCCCAAGTGACCAGTTCCTCTCAGGCAGCTGCATGGGTGGAATTTCCCCCATTCTCCTCTCCTCTTTTCCTCAGAGCAGTTGGACACAACCACAGGACCACAGGACAGGACAGGGGCTGGGTGGCTCTAAACTCCCCAGGCACCACATTATGGAAAACCCAGCCCACCAAGCACAGCCTTTTGGCTACAAGGTGAGGTATCTCCCCACCCTGCTTTGAAATTGGTGACAAGTCTCACTTCAGAGCTCCACACATCAGCTGTACAAATGTCTTTGCTCTCAGCAGCAAACAACTCCTTTAGGAATCTTCTGCACTGCTTTTCAGTAAAATCAACCCAGTTTGTGGGTGTTTGAAGGTTTGATGCCCCAAACAGGCCAATGACACCTGCAGTGCCTCTGCCCATCGCAGCAGTCTGGGATATCCAGCTCAGAAGACAGGTGGTCTTACACTGAACTGCCTTTAGGCACATGAAAAAACTCAGCTGATGTTTCTAGAAAATCACAGTGACTTCCATGTGCCTGGCCTGCTCTCAGGCTGGGGCTTTTCACCCCAGAAAGGCACTTTTAGGGACCACACAGAACTTTTAGGGGTTTGACGCCTGCCTGCACTTTACTTTTCCCTCACAATGTCGGCACAGAACCCTCAGGAGTCACAAAGTGCCTCCTAGACACGCAGACACCTTTCTGCTAACTTCACCCTCAACGGCAACAACCAAAAATCTCCCTTATGTGCACCCAGAGCCACTGCACACCAAGCAGCAGCACACGCCGAGCCCAGGCTGGCACACAGCAATGCTCTGCACCAACTGCAGGTGCCTGGCTCATGTCTGGAGCCCCTTGAGGAGTCATCCTGTATTTCTGCAGCCCAGCCCAGCCCTCATCTTCCAACCACACACTTCAAATCCACAGTTTAGCAAGGCCACGATGATCCCACAGGGACCAAAGATGAGAGGTTGCTGGAGAACCTTCCACCAGCCTGCAGCAGGGTCCCCTAAGCTGGCCTAGCTCCAAAAAAAAAGTGAGATCACATCCAAAAAAACTTTAAAACTCTTCCAAGTCTCTCTCCACAACAAAAAATTCCATTATTTAACATTATTATTCTTTTCTAATGTGTTTGTTAAATAAATCGGTTTTTTCCCCCTTCACTTTCCTCCAAACAAATATTTTTTCCCAAACCTAGTAAAAAAAATTAACTACAACTTGCTTCCTGTGAAAAAATATTCTCCTCTAAATTTGTCTCAAACTAAGACAAATATTAATTTTTGGTTCATCCTCCAGGATGATCCCACAGGGACACTAAACCAAGGGAGGTGAGGGGACAGTGGGGCACAGCCCCTGTCTGGCCATGCACAGTGTCCCCAGCGTGGCTCTGCCCTTCAAAAGGAGCTGTCAGCTCCCATTGCTCACGCTCCAGGGCCTGCTCGAGCCAGCCACACTCCTCTGGGCCACGCAGGGAACCAGCATCGCATCCAATTAGCATCACTGCTGATGAGCTTTTCGTCTCCTGCCCATGCCCCTGCCACGCTCCCCTGCACAGGGCTGTGCAGGCACAGGTGGCCACACAGCCACGTCTCCTCTGCCTGCCCACCCTGCTCTCCCCAGGGGTGCTCACCTCTTTTCTAAGGGGTTCCAAACTTGGCAGAGCAGGAGCAGCTAAAGGTTCCCTTTGTCCCCATTCATGGAACAAAACCTGAATCGTTTTTACAAGGAGATGATGATTGTGTTCTAAGTATGAGGCACCTTTCCATTTCACACTTTTCTATATTCTGTATATTCTGTAGCCTCTCCAGTGACTTCTTTCCAACAGCAAGTGAATTTATTGCCATGTGTGGCAAAGGTCTATGCAAAAGCCACAAGCAGGGGAGGACAGGACCAGTCACCCTGAAAGTGCCCATCCCCTCTGAAGTGCAGACCCAAGGATGAGCCCAGCACACCTGCAACTTCACCCAGGCTTTAAAACACAAACAGTTTGGGAACACGTGCAGGCAGTATCTAGTTTCTGCAGGAAATTGCACGGCGTGGATATCCAAACATTGCCATCAGGCAAAAAACCAACATCTTGATTTGCCAGCTCCTGTCACACAAACCTAAATTCCTTATAGGTGACAGTGTTGAGCCAATGCTGAGCAGCAGTGAGCCCCTTCCACAGCTCTGGAAAACCCTGGAGCTCCACAGCAGCCAGGCACAAGGCTGCAAATCCTTGGAAAAGAAAAAGATAGGAGTTCTGCAAGGATGTGCAGCCTGTGGAGGGTGCAGTGAGCCAGCACACCCCAGCTCGGGATTGCTCGGTGCTGGGGTTCAAACCCTGCTCAGCAGGTGCAGGAGCTGCAGGAACTCCCACGCAGGCTCCAGCTGCCTGCACAGGCAGGGCAGGAGCAGCCCCAGCTCTGCCAGCATCCACAAAAACCTGCTGAGCTCTCCCTGATCCCTCCAGAGCTGTGCCTTTCACTTGGCTGGAGCAGCAAGGCAAAACTCCCTTGGCTTCCAGGCCGTGTGCTGGGTTTTTGCTACGTGCTGACACATTTCCTTCCCGTAGTAGGATGACCTCCCATCCGTGGGGCAAGGCACTGCCTGGAAATCAGAATCTTTAAGGAGTCAATCCTTCCTGCCCATCCCCCTTGAGAAGCACCAGAAGCGAATTCTGAGCTGTGGTCACGCCCAACCCTTTGGAGCCTCAGGACGTTGGGATGAAGGCAGCAAATATTCTGACAGGTTACTGGTCCCAGTGACAGCACCTTCCCACCACCACTGTGATTCACTGCTCACGTCAGCAGTGTGGAAAAAGTGACCTCTTCTTCTTCCTTCAGAGGAAACAACAGGCGTGCTTAAAAAAAATAAATAAATTAAAGAATATGGGCTTGTCCAGCAGAAAACCTGAGAAAAACTCCATTTCCACAGAACCAGAGGGATCTTCCACTGACTTTCATCCCTCTCTTTCTTGTCTGTCCTTAATTCACTCTCCCTCTTCCCCATAGGAGCAGGCAAACAAGTGCCAGCCCAGCAGTGGCTCTTGCAGAACAGCTGCTATTTCCCAACTACCTGCAGCAAGAAAATCAAGAAACCTGACAGAGCATGCCAGAAATAATCTCCCTGAAGGACACAGCAAGTGGGAAGGGCTGCAAAGAGCCACCCCTGGCACAGGGGCAGGTGGGTGATTCAGTCCTGCCTGTGGATACAGAAGCCCCCTGCCCCAAAGCCCCCAAAGGGTGACAGGACAGGTGCAGGAGGGCAGGAATGAGGCAGGAATGAAGCACCTAATGAAAATCAATGAAACTCACTGGAATCTTTGTGATCCTCACATCCAGAGCACTGCCTTTGGTTCACCTGCCCTGGCAGAAGCCTGTGCTGAACTTGCCCCCCACAAGCTGCCTCTCCCCTGGCTCCCAATGGGTGCACGAGCAGAGAAGGGGCAAAGGAAGAGATAAATGAATTAAGGATCTCATCTGAGAGCTGGGATATACCATGATTTTAAGGGTTGTCCTGTGCAGGGTGAGGAGCTGGATTACAGTGATCCTTCTGGGTCCCTTCCAACTCAGGAGCACAAAGTTCTGACCCATCTCTCCAGCAATGCAGCTCCACAGCCACCAGACCAAACCTAGCTCTTATTTATCCAGCTTAAAACGTGGTGTCCTCACACATCCACAGTCAGAAACCACAATCCCAGCCATGTAAGGCTGAACCCCAGCTCTCTACCACCAGAAAAAGAGTAGATGAACCCTGGGCTCTGGAGGGTACTTGGCTGAACTCTGCAGAAGATCCTGTCCCAGATTGTTGCTTTTCTAGAAACCCTCCTGCACACCCAGGAAATGTTCCCAGACACCTCTAACCCAGCTCCTTCCCAGGGGGAAGAGCTGTGCCTTTAACACCAAAATCACTTCCCACTGACACACTCCAACACCTATTTAGGTGCCTAAACTAAACTCAAATTAGAAACCTCAGTATTCACCCTTGCAATATGTTATCCTCATGCAGCAGAGGTGATAAAAAGAACCAGGGGAGGTCCTCCAACACCACCTAAATCCTGCTCCTTCCTGCTTCCAGCCAAAGCTGCACCTCCCTTTGTGTGTTTGAGGGAACAATGCTTTGGATCTTCTGAGCAGTGCCTCAAGGAGCATCCAGCAACCAATCCATGTTTCATGGGTTTGTCCTGCAGCATCCTGCAGTAAAGCTCTTCCCAAAAAAATTTACTCTTTAAGTTAAGCCTGTCTTATTAAACACACTTCCACCTGTAAATAAAGGTGAGACTCTGCAGGAAGCAGAGCAAGGTGCCTGGAAGGATTACAGAGTAATTATCACTCACGATGTTCCAGCCTGGAATCATAAGAATAAACTCCCTGTGTTTCCTAAATACCATTTTTGTGGCATTGTCCTCATCCTTTATGGGTGCAAAACCCACTGATCACAGAGGAGCTTTAAGGAGTACAAACATGCCAGCCTGGATCATGTAACTTCCATATAACCTGCTGCTTCCTCCTGTGCTCTGCACAAGGGCAAACCCTTCAGAGGAAAGAGGTAAGAACTTCATTAGGGAGCAATTATGGAGTATTCTGTGTCTTGGAGAAAACTGCTTCTAGCTGTGTCAGACACAGGCTGGGTTATGCCCTGAGATGTCATTTATTTACTTCCATTTTATACAAATATTTCTACCTAACTCATTATCTTCACCAAAGTTTATTTAAATACTTGGCTTTAATTATTATGGCAAGAAGTCACAGGGACCTATTATAGACCAGAGAGAGGCCAGAGAGGAGTTCCTAGGAAGGAATTCCTTGGAGAATTAAAGGCACTGCTGCTGCATCCCAGAGTGAGAAAACATAAACCCCTGGAGGATCAGAAGCGAAGATCTGGCTCTTGCTGCAGCAGATCTCTTCTGCAGGATCCCTGCTCACAAACACCAACTCATCTGCACAGTTCTCAGCATCAGAGCTGGCCAGAGGTCCCTGGGGATAGCCCAGCTGAGGAATTCAGCTCCCTCCCTCCCTCCTCATGGCTCAAATGTTTGCACTGACAAGGGGCTTTGTGGCCCCCATTTTTCTCACCCTCCAGCCCCACTCTCCATACCTGTGATGCCTTAAATGGCTCCTGAGAAACAGAGACCACACAGGAATAAGGAAATAAAGGAGTGATTTATTTGAAAGGCCTTCAGAGGTCACACTCTGGGCTCCAGAGGCTCCTGCCTCAGTGCATCCCAACATGGACAACAGGTCACAAGTTCTTCACCCTTTTACAGGTTTGGTCCATTTGCATATCAGAATAAATTCGCCAATTAAAAATTTAGCTAATGATGGAATTTGCCCAAGCTTGCCCCCCTGTCCCCAAGATGAAGGTTTGCAGTTGTTGGGCCCAGGAGGGTCTGGGTGTCCTTGGAGAGCGAGCTGGAGAGGCTTTGTTATGTCAGTGTGAGCATGAGAGAACAGCACTGAACGAGCTCCAGGGACCTGCAGAGTTCCACTGGGCACTGCAGGGCTGGGAACAGAGAAAAGTTCAAACCTAAGGCATCACCTGAGGTGCTGGGACAGCCCTGCCACCCTGTGCAGAGGGGCAGTACCTCACCCCAGTGACTCAGGACCTTTTTTCCTGTTTTTCCCTCCTCCCAGCAGCTCCCTCCCAGAGCAGGAGTGCAGCCTGTTCAATCCTGACTGCTGGGCAGTGGCAGAGCCCTCCCGGCTCTGGCTCTGTGTTTGCCGCCGGGAAATCAGGAATTATTCCTTTATCGTAGGTCACCACAGCTGACCCAGCACTGCCTGGCACAGGCCCACGCTGCAGCCCTGCAAACCTTCCAGAGGAAGGTGTTCCTGCCTGTGCCAGGGCTGGAACAAGATGTTCCTTAAGATCCCTTCCAACCCAAAGCACTGTAGGATTCTGTGTTTCTGGTGGCTCTGCTTTAAACTCAGTTTGTTCACTCAAAATGAATTAAAAACCAAGCAGAAGGGGGTTTAAGATCCACTCTCATTCGCATCAGAATATTTAAGATCTGGCCTTAAAAATCTGCAAAATGGTGTGACACAATGCTGTGACAAGAGGAACCAGCAGCTGAAGGCACCATGGTCCCCCAACTCCAGTCCAGATCCAAACAAAGCCTCACATTGTCCCAGCTTTCATTTCAATACATTTTAACACAAGCATTGTCTTCAAGGTCTGTGCCTTTCATTCACCACCTCCATGGGCAACAGAAGAGATTATTCATGGGAAGTATCACCCAAAATGAACCAGATCCATCTGGCTGTGGAGAGACCCTACACAGACTGTACTCAGACGTTCTTTAAATCACTTAACTAAATCTAACTTTGAAATTTAACTGAAGGACTGAGGAAAAGTCACCCTGGGAACTGCTGCTCAAAGCTCCCAGCTCAGAGCAGCAGAGCCCCTGGGAGAAACCAGGTCCCTGCAAAAGGTTCTTATCACTTCTCTAAAACCGGAGTAGCAATAACAGGAAGAAATTGTTTTGGCAGGATTTACACCATATAAAGTCAACTCATCAGCCAGTGATGTGTAAAATCTCCCTGGAAAACAGAGAGGGACAGAGAGCACAGGGTGCAGAGAGCATCCCCCAGGCTCGGGTGAGCTCCCAGACACCCATTCCAGCCACGCTCAGCATTCCCACACCACGGGGCTGTGCTTGCCCTGCTGCCATCACCCACACCACAGGGCACAGAGCACTCTGTGGACATGCCAAGACCTCCACATTGAGCCCTGCTGCTTCTCCCAGCTGTTCCTGTCACCCACAAGTGGATGCTCCCCATGGGACTGCAGAGGGACCCGAGGTGTGCTGCTCTCTGCTCTCAGAGCCTCTTCCCAGCTCCAGTACACAGTGTGGAAAAGTTCAGGACATTCTCTGCACCCAGGAATGTTGTCCAGCTCCCTACAAGGAGGGATGGGAAGAAGGTAACAGACTCTGGGGTTGCTTGATGGGAAGAGCCCTGTCAGTGCCAAGCCAACATCCTGCACTGCTCAGACACCTGGTGGATGCTCTTCTCCTCCTCCTCCTCTTGCTCTCAGCCACACTGCTGAGCTCAGGCAGGACCCTGGTGCCATCCCCTGCACCAGCCTGGCCCAAGGAGGCCAGAGGGTGCCCTGGTGAAGCCGTGGAGGTTCCACAGCCACCCCAGTCCAGCAGGACAAGTGACCTCACTCTGCAGTGACACTGTCCCCGTGCCGGGCCAGCTGCTCGCATCAGTGCCGCTGCTCCCACACACAATAGGCACTTCTTACAGCCACAGGGCAGCTTTAAACTGATTAATGGCTCTCTCAAACAAGGCCTGAGTGTGCGGGAGGCCCCTGGCAGACAATGCCAACCCAGTGGCAGCGGGACGGCATCAGCTGGTGCCCTGTGCCAGCGTGAGAGCAGCAGGGGCAGCAGATGAGCTGCAGCCACTGCCAGTGTGGCTTGTTCAGCTGAGGGATGCAGGACGGCTGCTGCCAGGCTCCCCGTCCCTCTGCCAGGCACGTGGCAGCACGGGCACAGCACAGAAGCTGCTTGGTTCCCTTTCTGTGCCAGCTCAGCCACCCTGCCCCACAACCCAGCAGCCTGTGGAATGAGCATCCCAGCGTGGATCCAGAGGGCTCACACCTCCTCCTCACACTGCACTGGGATAGAATTCCAGCAGTAAACTCCCAGCCTGTGCACAGGGGACTGGCTGCCTGCACAGGCTCCCCCAGGGCTCTACCAGGACAGCAAAAGCTCAGGAAAAAGCCCTGGGAACTTCCAAGCTGAATTCTGCCCTGGTGCACGGCACTGCTGGAATGTCACACATGCAGCTTCACCCTTTACACCTGCCCCGGTTTGGTGCTTTCCCTCTTTTGGGATGGCAGCCAAAGGGAATGAAAAAAACAGGGAGGGTGAGCAGCCATCCCCACACAGTCTGGACAGCAAAATTTGGGAGCCTCCTGCTCCCGCCGGCAGCCCAAACATCCCAGGCAGCCCTACCCGAAAGGAGCTGCAGCTCACACGGGTGAGTGAGGAGCAGCTTTTGCAACCCGCAGAGCCCAGCCTGGGAAAGGCAGCTATCACTGCCAACCATCTAAGCCACAAAGATTAGTTAAGGGAAAAAGGCAAAGTGAAAGCAAACACGGGCAGAGCAGCTCGTCCCAACGCTCCGGTAGGAAACTGAGGCACGGCCAGGCAAACAGGAGGCCTTGGTCACGCCACGAGGCTGCTGCAGGTGAAAACAGAGCTGCCACGTGCTCTGCCTGCCTGCACACACCCCAAAATCCAGGTGCTGGCATCTCAAAAGCAGTGCTTGGTGGGTTCTGTATCCCCCACAAATGCTGATTTTGCCTCCCTCAAGGTGTGCCTGCTACACGTGTCCACCACGCACAGGAGTGGGCTAAAGGCTGCAAACTGCACCAAAGCACTATGCCCTGCTTCATCTTCACTCCAAGTTTCTTCCTTAACCCCAAGGTTTCCCGTGAAAAACCAGAGGGGCGGGTTTGGGCAGAAACACAGGGATCTGGGCTAAGTGTGAACCCTGCACAAAACCAGCTCGGAGCTCCCCGCTCCTCCAGCAGCCCCGGCCACTTCACCACATCCTTTCAGCACAGCGAGACACTGGAGGATGTGAGCAAGCCCAAATCCTGCCCTTGCCCCAAACAATAGGCTCCACAATAATGGTGCAACCAGAATTTCCTGTGCGGCGGCGCGCGCCAGCTCCCGGGAGAAAACACCCTGGGAAAGCTCTGCCACGGGAACACAGCATCAGGGCAGCTCCTCCAACCTCCCAGCCATGCTGGGATGGTCCTTTGGCAACAGGGAAAGCACCAGAACCGAGCCCAGGCTGGGAAGCAAGGAAAAAACCACATCAGCAGCTCGGAACAGAAGCCATCCAGGCTGGGAATGGCTGTGGATAATCCATTATCACAGCAGCCCTCTGCAACATCTGGACCTGGCTTTTCTCTCACGGATGTTTCATATCCTGCAGTGCTTGGGAAAGCAGCACGGAGCAGGCTGGGCTTCAGGACACTCTGATCTCCAGGCTCAGGGGTGAAGCTGAGCACTGCAGGAGCTTCATGGACATCTCCCCATCTCTCCTGGAAAGATGGCACAGGTGCAGCAAGGACAGGGCAGCCGATGGCATCAGGTACCCGAGGCAGCAACTGCATCCAAAATGCTCCAGTGCTGACCTGCTGGAGCTTCTGCCTGGAAATTCACCCCATCTACCTGGAAGGAGGGATCAGCACAGCCCCAAACACAAAGAAAATCCCAAACACTGGGAAAAGCCGAGGACAGGCTCCTACAGCAAGGCAGGAATAGTGGATGATCCCAGGCTGGAGCAGGGGAAGAGTGCAAGGAGTGCCCTGAGAAGGATGGAGGGGCAGAGCCAGGGTGTCCACAGCCACCATTCTCCATCACCCTGCACCACTGAGAGGGAGAAAGGGAAGAAACTGGGACAGAAGTTGAGCCTGGGAAGAAGGGAGTGGTGCAGGAAGGTGTCTCTAAGATTTGGTTCTGTTCCTGCACACCTTCTCCATCACCCCAAGAAGTCCATCACTGTGGATATGCAGAGCTCAGCATTGACTGCAGAAGGAAAAAGCTCAGGAAACAGGTGATGGCACCTGAGCCTGGCTTAGCAGCAATCCTGAACAACTGAAGATGCTCCAGCACCTCCATAAGACCTCCAGGAAGGAGCACAACTGGCCAAGTTCAGTCCCTTACTGCTGGATTTAGCACACAAAACTGTAACCCCACAGCTGGCATGCCAAAGAGGAAACCAGGGAAACAGAAACAAGGTTTTCACCCCATTTCTTCCATGAGCTCACCCAGTTGGCCTCTGCCTTGTTCCCCCCAGGGGTGAAGAAGGGATGAGGTTCCCAGCCAAGGAGCAGCTCCCAGCAGCCAAGGTTGTGGCAGGGCTGACCCCACCAGCCTCAAAAACATCCCCTGCACCTGCAGCAGGTAAATGTTGAAGGGCAGAGAAAGCCAAGCCTCGACCCCAGGAATAAGGAGGGGCTCTGGGTTTGGGATGGGACAGAAAAAGAGAGGACAGAACACACACATTGCCCGGGAAACCAAATCCAACACACACCCCACACAAAAAACCAACCCCCAGGGGCACAGCACAGCTCCTGGTGTGCCACTGGGCAGGACTGGCTTTACTGGGCAGGACTGGCTTTACTGGGCAGGACTGGGGCAGGATGAGCAATGGGCAGCTCAGCAATACATTCCAACAGAGGGGACACAGAGCTGTGGGCTCCACAACCTCTTTCCCAAAAGGAAGAGCAGGGAAACCTCATGCAAGAGCACCAGAGCTCAACCTACAGCAAGAAACAATTACTGGGAGATAACTGAAAAATTCATTTTTAAACGGTTTCTTTGGGGAGAAAAAAAATAAGAAGTTTCTTATTTTAACAACTACTTGGAGGCAGTAAGCTGCAGTGGGACTGGGAACTGCTCTCCCTGCACTCAGCCCTCAGCACTAAATGACCCAAAATTCATTTGTTAGTGTTTATTTACTCAAGAATTTTCCCCAAAAGTCCCTGGTTCCCAGACATGCATCGCTGCCTAATTCTCCAGCCCAACTCACCCTGCCCATCTCCCTGCCACCAAAATCCTTTGTGATGTTTGCAAAATGCCCCCTTCTGGCAAATTCCAACTCAGGTTTCCAGGTCAGATGAAGAAAACTTCAATAAATCTGTCATTTAACGGAAAATTAATACCACGTCCTAATGTCAGCACCAACCCAGAAATAACCTCCTTCCCACAGCTATTGCGTGCCGGATGCAAGAAAGCCAAATACAACAAACTTTTCATTAAAAACACCCCACAAAAATCAAAGTTGGTTGTGCACTGAAACAAGGCGGGCAGGGGCAGCACTCGTGGTGACATCCCCTGCTCGTGGTGCCAGCAGGAACCTGGCCCATGGAGGGTGCAGCACCCACCCATCCTGAGGCAGAGGGATTTTATTAAATCAGCTGATACCAGCTCAAAAATTGGGGAAGATCTTTGGGATCACAAGACACAAAGAGCTGGAGGAATACAGGCAGAAAGAACTGCTCCAAGCACCACTGGGTTGCAGTAATCAACTGTGGGGTTTTCAGCTCCTGGATGCAGCTCCTTGGAGACTATTCTTGCTCCTCAAGACTATTTCTGAGGCTTAGTAAGGCAAATTGGAAAGCAAACCCATTCTTGAACTTGATCTGGAAGTTCCACAGGAGTCTGCAAGCTGGAGAGAACAAAAAACCCTGAACAGGAGGGCTGAGGGCAATCAGCACTCAGGAAAAGGAGCAGTAACAGCAGGCAGGAGCCTCTGGTGCTTGGGAACCAGGATGGGAAGAAATAACGTTTAAAACAGGTGTGGGATGAACCAGAAATGGGGGAAAGGACCAGACAATCAACCTGTTGCACCTGTAGCTTTTAGTACAACCACAGTTTCCAGACTCATCCCTTACAGCAGATTCTGCAGCAATCCCAGTGGAATTCATCAGCAGGCTCCCCACAAGAGGGGATGCATTTTCCCTCCCCTTGTGATGATGCACCTGCCTCTTCCTCCTCCCCACCAGCATCCTCCTCTCTTGGACCACTCCATGCCACCAGGATGCCACCACCCGGAGCTCCTGCAGTCCATGGACAAGCTCCTGGGCTCTGGGACAGCTCCTTGTGCGGGAGGAGAGCAAGGCAGCGAGGTCACAGGCACCAGAGAGCCCTCCCTGAGGCCACAGCGTCACTGTCACACAGAAGGACACAGGGTTTGCTCCAGGTCCTTCCCTGGATACCTCGGATGCGGGGCAGCACAGTGTCCCCTCCCCATCCCAACACAAACACTCTGTCAGCTCTCCTTGCCACGCACAGAAATCACATTTATTCCAGGAAAACGAGGTGGTACAGCAGGAATTCAGCACTCCCGGAACCTGCCTGGTCAATCAGGCACCAAACGCCACTGGAAAGAGCCACCCATCCTCCAGCACTTGGCACCCAAACCCTCTGTGCAGGGGCTCCAGCAAAGCATCCACCTGCTCCAGCATTTACCGTAACAGGCTGAAATTTGACAATATTCCTTTCCCCAAAGCCGATACGGTGGAGGGAGTGAGCGGCATTCCATAAATACTTGATTTAACCAGTTACAGAAGGTTCGGATCCAGCAGAGCCAGGGTTCCATACCCTGTGACCGCCCAGCCCGGGGGGTCAGGGGTGAACACGGAGCTGCTGCCGGCTCTGTCCTCACTGCGGGGAAGGAGTCGTGCCCTGTTTTATAACAAAACCCCAGGGAGGAGCAGGGAGGTGATATCAGCCATTAATCCCCGCATTTTGAAATCTCTCATCTCGTAAATGTTCAGGTGTAAAACAAACCCACAGAGGTGGAGGTGGGAACCCTCCAGCCAGGCTCTGTAAATACCTGAACAAGGCGATCTCACCGAGGCTGCCCCATCGGCTTCCCCAGGACCACTAAAACCAGTAAGAAGTGAACTCTCCCAGCCACGGAACTCCCACCAGAGCCCACGGATATGTTCTCCTGGACTCAAACACGCCTTGAATCAGCCTGGGCGAGCAATGACCCAGTTCTTCGGGAGTTCACACGAGTGTAAACCAGGCTCAAACCGCTCAGTTGTGACACACGCGGTGCAAAATAAACCCAGACCCGGGCCCGCGGCAGGAACTGCCCCGCTCAGCTCCGAGCCGGTGCTTCCTCAGCAGCTCCAACACGGCCAAAAAACCCCCAACAAAGAAAAGATTCCCACGTGATGTTATATAAAAAAAAGGGGGTTTGCGAAACTAATCCGAACTTCGCGGCTTTGGGGCCATTCTGGGGGACAGGAGGGTTTGTCCTGCAGGTACCTGCGCGGGGGTGACACGGATTTAGGGGGTCAGAACACAAAGAGAAGTGGTGCGAACCTTGGCTCTCGTTAAAGTCGCGGCTCCCGGGGCAGCCCCAGCCCCACGCTGGGCCGGGGGTGGCTCGGGGGTCCCGGTGCCAGTCCCGGTGCCAGCCCCGCTCTTACCTCGCTCACCGCATGGCCTCGGCGCCGCAAGCTCACGCGGTCCCGGCGGATCAGGGCAAAACTCTGCGCTGGCGTCGGAAAGTTGAAATGT
>VZRF01000946.1:106520-127321 GCA_013396875.1 Vireo altiloquus
CCCGGCCCGGCCCGGGCCGCGCTGTCCTGCCGGCACCGCGGGGCTGCTCGGGGCGATGCCCGCACGCAGAGCCCGGGGGTCTCTGGCCCCGCTCGGTCCCCGCTCTGTCCCGCTGCCCCCGCCCCGCTCCGACGAGAAGAACAATCGGAGGAAGCGCGGCCCCGGCCCGGCCCACGCACCCCCGGCACCCCCCGGCCTCGGGGGCTGAGCCGCAGCAGGGGACACTGAGGGACACTTTGGGGCTCTGTTCCCCAAAACGTGCCCGGCCGCTCCAGCCCCTCCGGGGGGCTGAAACAACATCACTGCCAAGGTCCCTTCCGTGGTGACAAGACACCTTGCCTCGGGCACACCCAGACCACCCAACACTGGCTCTTCCATCGCTATGGAGCAGCCCACATGGCAGGAATTAAAATCTACCTCGATTTTATCAACGTTTCTTATTCCCGAACGGAGTTATTATCACAGGCTGTTATCTTTTTCCAGGTAGTTTTGTTCCCTATCTCTGGGAGGAAGACCCCTTCTTTCTCCTGCAGGGAGAGGAGACCTTCTACACAACCACGAACCCACCCAGCTCGTTTGGGTCTGACCAGGGGCTCCGAATCGCTCCTTTGAAAGCAGAAACACTTGGAGAAACGGCACGGAGCTTTGGCAGCCCGTTCCTCACAGAACCGTGGGATCATTAAGGCTGGAAAAGCCCTCTCAGACCATGGAGTCCAACCCAGCAAGGCCATCCTAACCCGTGTCCCCAAGTGCCACATCCATGCATTTTTTGAAAGCTTAACGTGACAAGGCAGAGCTTTCCCACCCTGACCACACATTCCCCTGTCCATAAATCCCTGCAAACCCAGGCATGCTCTCCATCCTGCTCTCCATCCGTGTTCCCACGTGGATAAATATGAGATCACACATACAAAAGAATTGCTTTTAAGAAACAGCCTTTATAACATTAAAAAATATTACAGGGAAATGAAATAATTATTTAGACAAGGCTTCGTGGATTTAATTGCTGCTTTTCCATCGCGTGTTAATTGGTGTTTTAAGTTATGTTAGCAGTATTTCCCGTGGCGAGGCAGGTGTGTGCCGCAGGACGAGGCTGCTATTAATGGGATAACCACAATTAAGTGTAATTGGGAGCATCGTATCAATCATTCCGTGGAGCAGCACAAAGGCAGAGCTTTTGTTTTTCTGATGCTTTCAATGATGCACCAAAGCCAAAAAATCCACTTGAAATTCATCAGAGGCATCAAGAAGCTCCTTAACTTTCTGTCCCATTGGCCCATTCGTGGGGAGTTAATCCGAGGGCCAAAATCCCATCCCAGTTCCTCCCAGGAACCAATGGCTGATGGAGCAGCATCGTGGCAGGGCAGCCTTTGAGGCTGAGGGATCTCCCAAGGAAAGCTCAGCCCTGCTGGTGGCACACAGGGGTCACATCCAGCCCTGTCCCCATCCCATAAACACCCAGAACCACGGGAAGCACCCACAGAGCTGGGGAGCCGACACCTGGCACTGGGGAAATGGGGGCTCTGCTCCAAATCGCGTTTAGTATTCCCACTTGGAACATTAAGCTGTGTCATCTCCTGTTTTCTTCCTCGTGGGAAGCAGCTAAAAGCTCCCTTTTCCAGGAAAGGTGAAAAGCTGAGGGGGTCACGCAGCTGTGTAAGCTGGGCTTGAAGAAAACCTTCGGGCGCCTTAAAAAAAATAAATAAAAAATAAAAGAAAAAATCACGATAAGCACAAAATCCAGGGGCGGCAACACTGACTTGCCCAAAGGGATGATGGTAACACCTCACAACCCCCAGGGATTTTTTCCCCCTAAACCTCAGCTTTGATGATGCATCAACCCTGAAATTTCAAACACAACCCACCAGGGCCATGGGTTGGCCTCCCCAGTCACGGTCCCTTCCTGTCTCCTCACCTCTCCCCCAGCAGATCCTTCGCTTCCAGTGCCATCCAAGGACATAACCCCCCCAGGGCCATCCAAACGCGACTCCTCAAATATCTCTGAGGTGCGAAAAACACATAACAGAAGTGATAAGGACTTAGCAGCCTCTTGGAAACCCAAACAACTCTTCTGATGGAGGAGTCAGAAAATGCGATTAAATGTGATGAAGGCATGGCCACTGCTCCCTGCTGGGGTGCTTGTGGGCAGCTCGGCCCCACAGAACTGCAGCTGCCTTGTCGAGCAGACCTCAGGGTGCTGCAGGGGCTCAGATTTCCACCTGGGTGGGGTGAGGAGTGGTTTGCAAACCACCGCGGTTGAAGAAATGGGTCTTGATGAGCCTGTCCTGGTGGGTGCCCAGGGCAGGGGCTGCCATGGGGTTACCCCATAACCTGGACTCCTCCTGCTCTCAACCCGCTGTTGGTCTCACACCTCTCCAAACGCCATGTGTGCACTGAAATCCACGAAAACATGAGGTCATGGACCCACATATCCTCATTTTTAAGTCAAACCCCGTGACCAGGTGCTCCAGGCTCCTTCCCCTGCCCCGAAGCGCTTCCATACCCCCCATTTATTCCTTAGCTTTTTGCCTTCATTAGGTGCCAGCAGTTTCTTGTCTCCTTTCATTTTCTGTTTTATTTAGCTCAAACACTTCCAGCTGACACAGGACACCTGCTCCCAGCACCCTCCCACCACAGCTGGGCATCGAATGAGAGAGCTCCGAGCTGGGCACGGGCTTTGCCCGGTTAGTAGCTGGTGCCATGCCCTGATCTAGGCAGGGAATGCCAAGAACTGCCCTGGAGCCCTCGCCATGGCACAGGGGCTGCTTGGGGAGAGAAACACCCCCCAGCCCACCTTAGGAGTCAAACGCAAACTCCTAAAACCAGGCGGTTTCTCACTTTGTTGTTTTTCTGGTGCTCACTCTGGCTCTCGGGGTGGGCAAACTCCTGGGACAAGGCAGGGGAGGTTTAAATTCAGGTGATTGTGGTGTGGGGACTCCGAGGAGGCAGGCACTGCGTGGCTTAGCCCAACACCTTCTCTCAGAGCCTACAATTAATTGGTTAATTGGCCCAGGGGCGGGTGTGGTGGCCCTGAGGAGCTTGGGGACAGCTTCCCTTTAGCCACCAGGGGTGTGATGCGGGTGAAGGAGAGCGTGCCGGACACATCCCAGTGCCCTGCGGCAGATTTATTCCGCGTTTTAAATAAAGCTCAGCCGTTTGGCTCCAGCCGCGCCGGAGGAGGGTGCAGGGGATGGGTGCCCTCACCCCGGCTTTGGCACCCATCACCCAGGGCTTGGTTTCCCTAAGATAAGATAAGGCGGGTCCACCCACAGCAGGAGATAGAGACTGGTTTTTCCTCCATTTAACGTTTGAATGGCTGGAGGATGGGGCAGAGAAAAGCTCAGCTCGTCACCAAACCACACTCATTAACGCCCAATTCGGGGTGTAATGAGGGCTCGTCGCGCTCCTCGTCCTGCACCCACCCCGAGTTTATTCAGGGGTGACTCCTATCCTTGCCCTGGGCCTCGCTCATTCCTTCTCTGCAAGGGTAATTTTTTAGGGAGGGCAAAGAGCCCGGGAGTGAATTCCCGGAGCAACACAGGAGCTCCCTCAGCATCACCCACACCGCCAGAGCCCAGCGGGGGCAAAGCACAGCAGGGAACAAACTCAGGGTGGGAAACCTGGAGGAGGTTTCTCTCTCCCCGAGGTGAGAGCTGAGCGTGGGGCACATCCCTGGAGCTGCTCTGCTTCCAGGAGATTATTCCTGCTGCAGTTCCTGGCTGGTTTTCCATAACTCAGCAGAGAGTTTGCAGGAGGTGTTTTTTGGTGTCCCCATTTTTCTGGCCCGGCTTTGCAGCACTGAGGTGCTCTGCTCCATCTGAGGAGGTTTCTACAGGTAGAGCATCCACTGCGTGTGTCTCCTTCCATCCCAGAGCACGGCCTTGACTCCAGCTCCATCCTTTGGCTCTGCTCCACCCAGGAACGCCTTGAGGAGGATCTTGTCCTAACAAGAAACAAACAGCAAACAACATCAAGAGTTCGCACATCCCCGAAATCCGCCCCACGCCGAGGCGCCAGATTTGGGATTTGNATCTCTGAGGTGCGAAAAACACATAACAGAAGTGATAAGGACTTAGCAGCCTCTTGGAAACCCAAACAACTCTTCTGATGGAGGAGTCAGAAAATGCGATTAAATGTGATGAAGGCATGGCCACTGCTCCCTGCTGGGGTGCTTGTGGGCAGCTCGGCCCCACAGAACTGCAGCTGCCTTGTCGAGCAGACCTCAGGGTGCTGCAGGGGCTCAGATTTCCACCTGGGTGGGGTGAGGAGTGGTTTGCAAACCACCGCGGTTGAAGAAATGGGTCTTGATGAGCCTGTCCTGGTGGGTGCCCAGGGCAGGGGCTGCCATGGGGTTACCCCATAACCTGGACTCCTCCTGCTCTCAACCCGCTGTTGGTCTCACACCTCTCCAAACGCCATGTGTGCACTGAAATCCACGAAAACATGAGGTCATGGACCCACAAATCCTCATTTTGAAGTCAAATCCCGTGACCAGGTGCTCCAGGCTCCTTCCCCGAAGCGCTTCCATAGTGCCCATTTATTCCTTAGCTTTTTGCCTTCATTAGGTGCCAGCAGTTTCTTGTCTCCTTTCATTTTCTGTTTTATTTAGCTCAAACACTTCCAGCTGACACAGGACACCTGCTCCCAGCACCCTCCCACCACAGCTGGGCATCGAATGAGAGAGCTCCGAGCTGGGCACGGGCTTTGCCCGGTTAGCAGCTGGTGCCATGCCCTGATCTAGGCAGGGAATGCCAGGAACTGCCCTGGAGCCCTCGCCATGGCACAGGGGCTGCTTGGGGAGAGAAACACTCCCCAGCCCACCTTGGGAGTCAAACACGAAGTCCTAAAACCTCACTTTTCAAACAAAGGTTTCTCACTTTCTTGTTTTTCTGGTGCTCACTCTGGNCCCCCAGCCCACCTTAGGAGTCAAACGCAAACTCCTAAAACCAGGCGGTTTCTCACTTTGTTGTTTTTCTGGTGCTCACTCTGGCTCTCGGGGTGGGCAAACTCCTGGGACAAGGCAGGGGAGGTTTAAATTCAGGTGATTGTGGTGTGGGGACTCCGAGGAGGCAGGCACTGCGTGGCTTAGCCCAACACCTTCTCTCAGAGCCTACAATTAATTGGTTAATTGGCCCAGGGGCGGGGGTGGTGGCCCTGAGGAGCTTGGGGACAGCTTCCCTTTAGCCACCAGGGGTGTGATGCGGGTGAAGGAGAGCGGGCAGGAGACATCTCAGTGCCCTGCGGCAGATTTATTCCGCGTTTTAAATAAAGCTCAGCCGTTTGGCTCCAGCCGCGCCAGAGGAGGGTGCAGGGGATGGGTGCCCTCACCCCGGCTTTGGCACCCATCACCCAGGGCTTGGTTTCCCTAAGATAAGATAAGGCGGGTCCACCCACAGCAGGAGATAGAGACTGGTTTTTCCTCCATTTAACGTTTGAATGGCTGGAGGATGGGGCAGAGAAAAGCTCAGCTCGTCACCAAACCACACTCATTAACGCCCAATTCGGGGTGTAATGAGGGCTCGTCGCGCTCCTCGTCCTGCACCCACCCCGAGTTTATTCAGGGGTGACTCCTATCCTTGCCCTGGGCCTCGCTCATTCCTTCTCTGCAAGGGTAATTTTTTAGGGAGGGCAAAAAGCCCGGGAGTGAATTCCCGGAGCAACACAGGAGCTCCCTCAGCATCACCCACACCGCCAGAGCCCAGCGGGGGCAAAGCACAGCAGGGAACAAACTCAGGGTGGGAAACCTGGAGGAGGTTTCTCTCTCCCCGAGGTGAGAGCTGAGCGTGGGGCACATCCCTGGAGCTGCTCTGCTTCCAGGAGATTATTCCTGCTGCAGTTCCTGGCTGGTTTTCCATAACTCAGCAGAGAGTTTGCAGGAGGTGTTTTTTGGTGTCCCCATTTTTCTGGCCCGGCTTTGCAGCACTGAGGTGCTCTGCTCCATCTGAGGAGGTTTCTACAGGTGGAGCATCCACTGCGTGTGTCTCCTTCCATCCCAGAGCACGGCCTTGACTCCAGCTCCATCCTTTGGCTCTGCTCCACCCAGGAACGCCTTGAGGAGGATCTTGTCCTAACAAGAAACAAACAGCAAACAACATCAAGAGTTCGCACATCCCCGAAATCCGCCCCACGCCGAGGCGCCAGATTTGGGATTTGAGGGAGAAGCTGCTCCGGGCCGAGGTGAAACCTCGAGGTGTGCTTGGGGTCAGAGCCAGGACGACAGCCCCGAGCCCCGGGACAGCGTCCATCGCCCTAGAGGAGGGCAGGAATAAGGCAGGGAGGTGGGCAGGGAGCTGAGGGGGCTCAGCCGGTGGCTGCAGGGAGGGACTTGCGGGCGTGGGAAGCGCGGCGGGGCTGAGTCACGGAGCATCGCCCCCGCACAGCCCGGGCTGCTTCTCCAGCCTCCGCATCCCGCACGGGACTGGCCCCAAATCCACAGGGAAGGGTGCTTTGTTTCCCCTTCACGCCAAGGAACAGCTCCCTCCCTCTTCCTAAGCAGCGCCAAGCACCTGAACTGTCCTTTTCCCGCTTGTATCCCCAGGATTTCCATTCTTTAACGCTTTTTTCCAAACTGGCTTCTCCCAGAAGCAGCAGCCACAGCCCGGGCTGGACGAGAATGACAGGGAGCAGCAGGCCAGCCCCGAGCAGCAAGTGGGAAAACAAGGAAACATTTCCATGTATTAACTTCATTTCCTCCGTTTCCTCCGGCCTGGCAGCCTCACAGGGGGTTATTAATAGCACCGGGTGGATGAAAGCCAGGGCTGAGGCTCCAGGATCCCAACAGCTGCCCTGACACCTCTCTGTGCCCGGGAGGGGATGATCCTGGTGGGATCCACTCCCTAAACTCACAGCAAATCACTCCTCTGTGAGATCCACTCATTAATCCACATCTCCTGCAGCTGCCCCTGCAAACACCTCCCAGGAAAACAGCACTGAGGGAAGATCAGGGAAACACCCAAATTCTCCCCATTTCCTCAACGTGGGATTCTGGGAACTGCGCTTTTAACATCAAACCTGCTGCAATCTCGTTAATTTCTGTTTGGGGAGGAGGGAGTTGTGCTCTCCCGCATTTGCAAAGCAAATGGTGCTGGGAGCCAGCAGGGCAGAAGGAGCAGAGAGGGGGCAGCCAGAGTCACCCCTCAGTGCCACGACGGGACCCAAATCCCCATTTCCCCACCTTGGCATCCATCCTTTGCTGTCCTCCCTGTGGGGACACCTTCCTCCCCATCCCGAAGCCTCCAGGCCAGGGATGGCAGCTGTGGGACCACCCGCCCTGAGCAGGGCTGGCGATTGGAGCTGGAGAGGGCGAGCAAGAGCCCCCAGGGCTCTCCCCAGCCCCGCTCCCCCGTGCCGGGGGTGCCAAACCATTAACCCAGTTGAGCGGCTCTGCCCGGGCCAGCCCCGGCGTGCTCGCTGCGGATGGGCACGGTCTCCAAAGGCAGCAGCCGGGAGCAGCCCCGGGCACATTTCTGCAGCCTGACTCAGCTCTGCCGCTCCGGAGCGGCTCCGGGCAGAGCCACCCGGGACACCCTGGGACAGCTCCGGGCAGTGCCACCCGCGCCCACCGCGACCCCCTGGGACAGCTCCGGGCAGTGCCACCCGGGACACCCTGGGACAGCTCCGGGCAGTGCCACCCGCGCCCGCCGGGACACCCTGGGACAGCTCCGGCCACGGGCGCACCGGGAGCTCGGACAAGGGCACGGCTGGCTCCTGGGAAGCTGCGGAGAGGTGGAAAACACGACGGAATTCTGGCAAAGAGCACTTTTGTATCTCCAGATCCCCCAAGGGTCTGTGTCCTCCTTGGGCTCTGCAGTGGTGCTGCTCCAGCAGGGAAAAGAGGGGAGAGCAGAGGCTCCCAGCACCCTGCAAAATACTGCAGCTGCTTTTAAGCCTGAAAGAAATAATTGTATTTATCCAGCCTGCTCTAAAACCGTGGAGTTTCACCTACTGCTGCCCTGGAGATGCTGCTGGGGGTATAAACCCATGCTGGAGAAAACCCCTAATTCCAAATGCATCCTGTGGGGAGGGAGGAGGAGGGAGATGCTATGGCCAAAAAACAGATGAATTAATTAATGGAAGCTGGGGCTGAGGGAGAGCCTGGCTGCTGTTGGGGTCATTGTGGCTCTCAGCAGCCCTTACAGAGGCTCAAGCCCTTTCCCCAGGCTGACCCTGCAGGGAAGTCCCTCGTTTATCCTGTGGGAATTGTTTCCTCTGGTCTTGTTTTTCAGACTCGGCCTTAATCACTTTTTAATCAGATTTTAGTCTCCTTTGCCTTTGGCATTCCTTAATCTCGGAGATGTTTCCTATAAAACACTCCCAGGGCTCCCAAGTGGAGGCTCCAGGTCTCATCCAGACAATCCTGACCTTCACACCAGTGACTTTCCCAGCCCTGGAAAGCTCAGGGAGATTCCATCGCTGCTCTGGCGCCGCTGCTCCCCAGCCAAAATCCCTCTCCAGCTCTCCTGGAGCCCCTTCATGCCCTGCAAGGAGCTCTGAGCTCTCCCTGGAGCCTTCTCCTCTCCAGGTGAGCACCCCCAGCTCTCCCAGCCTGGCTCCAGAGGGGCTCCAGCCCTGGGAGCAGCTCCTGGGCCAAGGAAAGCAGTTTCTTGAGGAACTCAGCCCTCCATTTATTGAGGTGGGGGTTTTATGGCAAATTTCTGCTTGAAAGCATCAAATCCTCATTATGATTTTCCAGCCCCTCAGTGTCCCCTCCCATCCGTGCCGAGCTCGCCCTGCCTCAGGCACTCCCTGTCCCAGCCCGCCCTCCTTTGGAAAACAGGATTTTCTCTTTTATTGGCAGCATGGAAAGGGAGGAAACACACGAAAAGCTGGTGCCTGGCAGACTCCTGCCCTGCTTCCGCTCCGGGATATCCCAGGGCAGCCAGGGAATCCAAACTTTCCTGGGTGAAAGTTGGGTTATTTCCACACGTGGAAATGATGGGATATTGGGAAGGAATTGTTCCCCAGGAGGGTGGGCAGGCCCTGGCACAGGGTGCCCAGAGCAGCTGTGGCTGCCCCTGGATCCCTGGCAGTGCCCAAGGCCAGGTTGGATGGGGTTGGAGCACCCTGGGAGAGTGGGAGGTGTCCCTGCCATGGATAAACTTTAAGGTCTTTCTAATCCAAGCCCTTCTGGGATTCCAGGAGCTGCAATAACGGAGCTCTCCCTTAGAGGTCAGGCCAGCACCAAAACTGGCCCAAAATTCCCCACAGAGGGATGCGATCCCTGCAAAGAGCTGGAATTTGGTTCCAAAGGCCCTTCAGGGTGGGCAGGGGATGGTCCCCAAGTCCCACAGCCCCTCCCCCCGGTGCTGCCGAAGGGTGCTCCCAAAAGCTGCTCTCTCCCGGGAGCTCTCCGGGTCCTTCCCGTGCATGGACTGCTCGGAGCTCTGTCTGCCCCTGCCTGGGGAAAGCCTGGACAGCTCCAGATTTTAGGGGGTAGGATGACCTCGTCCTGCTGCTGCTGCTGGGAAATGTTCCATGCCCAGAACAACCTCTCAGAGCTTTTCCTTACGGCTCAATTCCCCCTTCCCTCCTCCCTTCTAACAGACAAATACAACTCAACAAAGAGACCCAAAAAACAGACAAAAAACCCCTTCACTGACAGCTCCTGCATCAGAAAAGAAAATTGCTCCTCTTTCTTTGCTGTTTGTCTTTTTCTTCCCCAAATCCCTCCAGCATCAAACAGATTTGAGCGTTGTTCTAAAAATAGAGGGATTAGAAATAATCCTCCAGCATGGAGAGGCTGTTGGGAAGTGGCACCCAGGGCTGGTGGCTGCCCTGGGGGTGGGACCTTGGTGCTGAGCTCTGGGGGACCCAGGAACCCCCAAAAAGGGTGGCTGTGGTGATGGGGGGACACTGCTGTGTATCCCAGGGCTGTCCCAACCCAGTGGGAGCCACCAGCTGGGATTTGACCCCATAAAATCAGGATGGGATGGGATTGGGTTCTTGATCCAGATGGGTGAAGAGGCCATGGAAATAGGGAAGGAACTAAACCAGCTGTCCCAGGGGTGACAGCAAACCACTGGAAGGACTTCAGGTGACAGGAGCTGGGTGCTGCCATCAAGCTGCAGGTGACAAAGATGCCCCCAGGCCCAGCCAGAGCTGTTTCCCTGCCCGCCCTGGGCACAGGGCCCTGAGCACCCTGGCAGTGCCACGAACCTCTCCGTGCTCCTTCACCAAGTTGTCGTGTCAGTGCCTTTCAAATCTCTTTGGAGAAAAAAGAGGGGAAAAAAGACAAACACTTCAAAGTGTGAGAGACATCCCTGTGATGCCAACTGACTTCCAGAGAGGTTTTTTTCAGCAGGAGCTTGTTGGTGGCAAACGAGTCAATTTGTGTTTACAAGGAGGCAATTAGAGCTGAGGGTTTGAAGTGTTCCCAGTGGGATGAGGAACACTTAGAGCCCATCCCAAGCACTGATCCCACTGTCCTCACCATCGTTTCATATTTATATGAAAATATCTATTTATTATGTATTCATAAATAAATATTAAACAGTATTTAAAAGCAGCCTCTGCTCGAGGGGAGAGCTGGGTTGGGGCAGCCCTGAGCCCTCTCTGTGGGGTCACAGGGGGAGATTTGCACTGGGCTGTTGGAAAAGCTCCTTAGGTGCCTGAAGAGTATCCGAGGGCTCAGGGAGG
The DNA here is from genome assembly GCA_013396875.1 of Vireo altiloquus. Taxonomy (NCBI): domain Eukaryota; kingdom Metazoa; phylum Chordata; class Aves; order Passeriformes; family Vireonidae; genus Vireo; species Vireo altiloquus. The sequence goes on from VZRF01000946.1 coordinate 117,156, forward strand.
CTTTTCCAGCTGGTGCTCAGGCACATCTGCTGGTCCAGGAGCAGAATCCGTGGCAGAACCTGTTTGATTCTAGAATGAACCAGGGATGGATTGAGGCTGGGAATGGGAAAGTTCTCCAAGGTGCAGAGGGGGAGCTGGGATGGAAACTCGGCATTCCCGGAGAGGAGCCTCCTGCCTGAGGTTTGGGAAGGCACAAGAACAGCACGAGGCCGAGGAGAGGCTCACAACCCCCAGGGCTCTGCCCTCCCCTCCGGCTTGATGGATGGCCAGGAATCTCCAATGGATGCAGCGGGAAAGGACAAAGCCTCCCCAGGGCATCCCCGGCTCACTCGGGGCTCATTAAGGGCGCAGCTCATCAGGCTCTAAGATAATTACAGCTTCTCACAAATTCAATTTCTGCCCGGGGAGGGCAGGAGGGGAGGGCAGGACTCTTCTCCTGGGTCTTCCAGGCACTTGAGGAGCACATCCAGCAGGATTCCCAAATCAAACCATCCCTCCCAGCCCCCCTCTGCCATCCCCGGGGTGCCCTCAGTCTCTGCTCCCTGTCACCCACCTCAGCCCTGGCACTGCCTGAGCCCAGAGAAGAGGGAAAATCTCCCTCCAGAGCCTCACAGGATGGATTTTTCCAGAGCTCATTAATGACACAGGGTTTGAGGAGCCTTACCCTGTCCCAAAGGGTCTCTGTTGTCTTCTCCCATGGAAAAATCCACAGATTTTTCAACCAACAGACAGGAGAAGGGAAAGAAAAGCATTAAATCAAAGGTAAAACAAGCAGGAAAACACCAAACCACCAGTGAAACCCAATGTTCTCTAAAAATCTGCAGTTTATTCATTAGAATTCAGTGAAAGGAACATTCATTTTAAAACACAATCAATACATTAAAAACTTGAAAGGACGAGTAGCAACGAGAGCAGGAAGGAAACAAAAAAAAACCCCAAATTCAGAGAGGTTGGTCACCTGGGAGGAGCTGCCAGCCTGGCAGCAGGGTGGGGCAGCCAAGGACAAGGGCTAATTCCTTATTTCCTTACAACTGAGAGGCTTTTTGGGATTTTCGTTTCTCACTCCACCCAAATGGAGCTTTAAGGTGACTCAATGTGGGTGAGAAGAGCAGGAGGGAGCCCAAAATTCTAGGGCAGAGGGAATGTGGAAGGTGGGTCTGAGTGACCCAGGAATGTTTGATGGGAAACCTTCCCGTCCATCCCTGTGCTGGGAATGGGGCAAACCCAAGCAAGAAAAACTTTTTAAAGCACCATTAGGTGACAAGTTATTAATTAGAAGACATAAAATTTTTGCAGAGCCGAGTCAGTGGCGATTGAGGGAAAAAAGAGGGGAAAAAAATCAGGGAAAAAATCTGGTTTTGGCTGGATTTTAGCATTCCAGCAGCTCTCCTCTCCTTGGATCCCAAAGTTCAAGGCAGTATCATTCCAGGGAGATGCTTTAGTGATGCAGGAGCACAGGGCTGGAGCTCCCTGCAGGAGGGAGGAGGAGAAGCTGGAGAGCTCTGCTCATCCCAGGATTGTTTAAGGAGCAATCCTCAGGCACCAGGGCAAAATCCCAAATCCCAGCCCAGCCAGGGAGCACCAAGGGGAGAGGAAACCTATCCCAAAGCATTTCCATGCACCAACCAACAGCATCTCCTGCACAGGGATTTAAGAAAAGCCCCAATTTTGAATAAAATAACAACAGCAGACAGCAGGGAAAGCCTCAACTGTGGGCTTTGTACAACACTTGGGAGGGAGAAATCACCAAAATCCATAAATTCAGATTAAAAACGACAATGAAAAGCAAAGAAGGGACAGCTGAGTGTGACAGAGGAAGGTTAAGGACGTCTCAGGTGTGTGCAAAGTGTGTTGGTGAGGGGCTGGGGGGGCTGGGAAGAGCCCCCAGGGGAGCAGGGTGGGATCTGGGCAGGGCAGCAGCAGGAATGGCCTTTTCTCCATGGGAAAAGCAAACCACACCACTGGGAAAGACAAGACACACGAGTAAAAGAACAGTCTGTAAAATTTCCCCATGATTATAAAATGCAAAACTATACAAAAATAGAGAAAACTCGACCGTTTTCTTATGTGTATAAAAACAAAGGAACCAAAGAAAACCCCAAAGTCCCCAGAATGAGACACAGAACCTCTTGGCAGGCTGACCCCAACGGCAGTGCTTCCATCACAGCCCCACTCCTCACCTCAGGCAAGGCCTTCCCTGCCAGGGACAGGCAAATCCCTCCAGTTTTCCCTCAATATCTTGGCAGGACAATCTGCTGTTCCTGACTTTTCCCACTGGTTTCTGGTTGGGAAGCCTTTTTGCGTAAGAAGCCTCAGTGATCACCCCCAAATGTGAGCTCCTCGGGTAAGGCAGTGTTGGACTGATCCAGCTCCAGAGCAGGTTTGTTCCTACAGATCCCGAGTGGGGTTTTTTTGGGAAGAGTGGCTCATCAGGCAGTGAAATCTAATCCCTACCGCAGCAATCATTTACAGGCTGAGTTACTGCACTGGAAATTCTGATTTCTTTGGGTTAATGGGGCAGAATCTGCCAATAATCCAGCAAATGAGTGACTAAACTGCGTTAGGAAAACTCGTTTGAATTCCAGAGATATTTGCCTCATTGAATTCCCATCAAATTAAGAGGAGAAACCTTTGGTATAAAGTCAGATTATCAAGCCTTGGCTGTATTGCTCCCACTGAACCTCCCCACCTTGTACCTACACCCAGGATTCCCACAGACACCTTGGAACATTCATTTAGCACCAAGACATTCTCAGCCCTCAACAGGACTTTGGCTGAACAAAGCTACAGAGCCTGGAACCCAAAGATGCCTTTGGTGAGACGCTGAAAGGAAATAAAACAGGGATTAAACCAAGCCAGGGGGTGACAATGTCCCTGTGGTGTCCCCAGCAGGGTCTGCCTGTGGTTTGTGAGGTGGGAGGGGGGTGAGATGGGCACAGACTCAACCCTGTCCTTGCTCCAGGGAGGGATATCCAATATTAATTAGCAGCTGTGCTAATGAGGGGAGAGAACCTCACAAGGACCTTCCCCTGGCTGACCACAATCTCCTCTCCAGGTGTGGAAGTGGTACCAAGAGCCAGGTTTGTCCCAGAAAAGCCTCTCTGGTGTCCCAGAGGGATGAGGGAGAAGAACCATGGCACAGCAGGTTCCTGTGGAGGAACAGGAAGGGCTGGCAGGAAAATATGGAAAAATTCAGGTTTGAGCCCATGGATGCACAGATGGATCTGCTCTGCCTCAGCAGGAAAATCACATCACACACAGAGGCTGAACCAAGCCCAGCTCTGCCTCTCCCTGCTCCCTCCCAGCTATCCAAGGACAGGGCAGAAGAAATCTCTTCTCAAAAGGAATATCAAGACCTCATTTTGATTGGTGGGGGAAAAAAACCATCAAATCCAAACCAGCTCCTTGTGCCTGGAAAATGATGGAGCCACATCCACATGGAGCAGGAAAGCAGCAGGAGGTGACCCAGCAGGGCAGGGCTCAGCAGGAAAACTGAGTCTGGCCCAGGCAGAGCCATCCCTTGCTCCACAAATGTGGTAAAACTCTGCTATTTCCACTCTGGGATGAATTTTTTTGAATGCTACAAAGTCTGCTGCAAAGAAAAACAGAAAAAGGGTAATGGGGGGAATAAAAATCACTGGTAATGGAATCAAATCAGAACACAGAGCTTGGACAGGACAGGGAAGCAGCTTTGTGTCATGGATTGGGGGTTTGGGATCAGGGAGGACAGGGGCAGCCTGGAACAGATGTCACAGGAGCTTGTAGGGTCCCCTCAGCCCCTCCTCCACCTTCCTTCAAAGAGGCAAAAAAATCCCAAACCTCCAGCAACTCCCAGCTTTTTTGTTCCCTCCAGTCAGGAGGAGGAAGCTGTGAAGCCCAAGGTAGCTGTGGTCCATCCCCAATTCCAACGAACACAAAACTTTCCTCCTGTGGGTTTATGCAAAGAAAACAACCGTAAAATAATAAAATTAAATTAAAAAGCCACAAAGCTTCCTTTTGAGAAAGTAACAGCATCTGCCACTTCACAGCTACAGGCACGATGCAAATTTAGCTTATTTCAAAGGCCTCGTGCCTGTCCCCATGGCCCTGGAGAGGCCAGGAGCCCGGGACAAAGCACGGGAAAGGTTTCCACCAGGAATTCTGCACCGTGAAGACAGACCACAACAAAGAAGGGACCAACACTTTGTTCTTCAAAGGGACACCATGGACAGCACATCTCTCTGAGCAAACTGAAACTAGACCTGGAGAAGGTTATCAGCACACACAAAAGCTCCTGCTTTCCTTTGGGGCAAGGAAAAAAATCAAATAAATTAAAAAATGTTGCTGCAAAGTTCCCCTTTCCAGCTGCCTCGCCCCATCCTCGCTCTGGAACAAGCAGCGCCCTTCCTCCCAGTGCCCCAGACTGAGCCTGAGGTGGAAGACATTCAAAGTGAGTCTGAACCAAAACATTTCACCAAAGAAGAGGAAAACAGCCTCATTTCCCTCAAAAGTCTGCCCAGGGCTTGTTCCCCCAGCCCCAATCCTGCCACACCAGCAATGGGTCCATCCCCAGCTTCTGCCGGGGGCTGCTGCTGCACTTGGTGTTGGAGAGGGCTGGAAAAGCACAAGGTGCCTCAGTGGTGATGGAGGAATCCTGGAGGCAGCTCCAAACCCCACCAGAGCATCCACAGGGGTGAGGCCATGGATGGCTGCAGGAGAGGAGCATCAGCCCAGCTCAAATTAAAGTCCCCCCTAAACTGCCAGCTCCTGGTTTTCTCCCTCCCTGCTCTTTGCCCGCCTTTCACCCCTGCCCAGAGCAGCCTCAGCTTGGTGATATGGTGACATTCCTGCAGCCCCTGGGCTCGGTGACATGGTGACATTCCTGCAGATACTCAGCCTCAGTGGTATGGTGACATTCCTGTACCCTATGGCTCGGTGACATTGTGACATTACTGCAGCCCCTTGGCTCAGTGACATGGTGACATTCCTGTACCCTATGGCTCGGTGACACTGTGACATTCCTGCAGCCCCTTGACTTAGTGACACGGTGACATTCCTGGAGATACTCGGCATCGGTGAAAGGGTGACATTCCTGCAGCTCCTTGGCTCGGTGACATTCCTGCAGCCCTTTGGCTCGGTGACATGGTGACATCCCTGCAGCCCCTTGGCTCGGTGACACAGTGACATTCCTGCAGCCCTTTGGCTCGGGGGCNCTGCAGCCCCTTGGCTCGGTGACACAGTGACATTCCTGCAGCCCTTTGGCTCGGTGACATGGTGACATTCCTGCAGCCCCTCAGCTCGGTGACATTCCTGCAGCTACTCGGCATCGGTGACGTTGAGCGTGGCACTGCGGCAGCCGCCATGCCCTGGGGTGGCTCTGCCCTTGAGGGGCTCGGGGCAGCGCTCGGGGCCCTCGGTGTCCCCGCCGGGATGCTGTGGCACACCCTGGGCGATGCCCACGGGTTTGCCCTTGGCGCGGTGCTCCGGGGAGCAGGTGAAGCCGAAGCCCGGGGACAGCTCGGCTTCTCCCAGGGGTAACAAGCGGGACAGCTTGGGGACGTCCCCGTGGTACCGGTAGGACCCAGCCGCCTCCCGGGCCCGCCTGGCCTCGGGCTGCAGCGGGAGGTTGGAGGGCCGCAGAGGGTGCCTGCTCAGCTCTGGCGCTTGGGGCCGCCTCTCCGGAGCCTCCCCGGTGCCACCCCGGGAGAGAGGCAGGAAAGGGGACACGGTGTCCGGCGGATCCGATGGCTCCCAGACGCTCTCCACGGCACTGGCCGGGGCGAAGCCCCAGAGCTCCATCCCGCCGGGAGCCGTGTCGGTGCCGGGCTGGAGGTACCGCAGGCCCGGCCAGCTCGAGCCGCCCTCGGGAGCCACCAGCTCGCCCTCCTCCTTGCTCCTGCTCCTCCTGGCTCCAGCAGAGTCCTTCCTGCCGCCCTCACGCCTGGCCCAGAGCCGGCAGGGCTGGGGGCCGCTGCGGGCGCCCTGCGGCTCGGCCAACTCGAACTCCAGGCTCTCCGTGTCCAGCGAGCGACTCCTCCGATCCACAGAGAGCGGCGTGGGCATGGAGGGGCTCAGCCCGTGCAGGCGCAGGTGGCGGGGCAGGCTGGCCACCCCCCAGTTGCAGCTCTGGAAGGAGCCCGGGGAGAAGCCCGGGGACATTCTCTCGTCACATTCAGCCAACGACTCTTTCTGTCCGTAGCCGTCATCAAAGGCCTCGGCGATGTCCTCGCCCGCAGTCAGCTCTGGGTGCTGCTCACACTCCCCTTCCCCATCCTGCTCCACATCCACCACGTCAAAGGTGACCATGGTGGGCAGAGCGGGGAGGTTCTGGGTGAAGGACGAGCTGGAGGCTGAGCTCCCCAGGCTCTCGGAGAGGCTGGAGAAGAGGGTCCCGCTGCTGGCAAACTCCACCAGAGCCTGCGAGAAGCTCACGGCGTGCTCGGGCTCGCTGCCCACCTGGGGCTCGCCGGGGCCGGGCTCTCCTCCGCTGCTGCGCTCCTGCTCCGGGAGCCTGAAGCCAGGAAACATCCCTGCCTTGGCTGGGGCCACGCTGCCGTGGATGGAGTCCCCAAACATCCCACAGTCCAGGTCTGCATCGAACCCCGGGTTGTTCTTTGTGAGCTGAATAAGGCAACTTCCGGGGGCTTTTTGGCTGTTGTAACAGTTTTCTGGACACAGAGTCCCTGGAAAATCCCTCCACTCTGGATTTTCAGCCCTAGCTACTGCAACCCCACCATTGACAGCCCGGGTCGGGGTGTGCGAGGCCACCTGCTCGCTCCCAAGGCCACTCTGGCTCTTGCCAATGGAGCTGGCTGCTCTAGTTTTACATTCAATGCACTGCTTTTCCCGGGGACACTTCTCCTTGCTGGAGACATCCAGGCGTTTCAGGACCGGTTCCCTCTGCAGCTCCCAGTACAGCAGCTCCTTCTGAATGGCTGCAAGCCCCTCTTCTTCAGTTTCCATCAGCCCTCTTTTCTGATCCATCATCTGCTGGATCAGGCTCTTCTCTGCAGGGAGGCAGAAGTCCATGAAGTAGCTGAAGATGCCCTGGCGTGGGACTTTACCCTCGAACAGGGATTCCTCCCCATGAGAGGGGCTCATCAGGGCATCAAACTCGTAAAGTGCATCGCCACTGTAGCTGTCCCGGGGCAGTCTGTCCTTCTTGAGCTCCTCTCCAGCCTCATCCTCTGGCCCTGGCGTGGTGGAGTCGTAATACCCCTCGTCACTGTTGGGGGCAGACTCCTGCTGGTCACTCTGGGGCGTCAGGAGATCAACGCCGTCCATGGCGTCCCCCATGTAGGGGTGGGCATCGGCCTCGTGCGAGGCGTGCGTCTCCAGGCTGCTGCTTGACACCTGTGCCCCGTAGCTCCTGTCCCCTGCCACGCTGCCGTCCCACACCTGGTGCAGGTACTCCTCGGCCTCCTCGGGGATGGCCATCTCCTCGCCACCACCCTGGTAGGTGACCAGGCAGGAGCTGCGTTTGGTGGCGTCCCGGCTGCGCTCCACCGAGATGCTGCTCTCGGCGATGTCGGGCTCGGCGATGTCGTCCCCGCACCCCGTCAGGGAGTCGAAGCTCTTCAAGGAGGTGACGTCCCCCAGGATGAGGCTCAGCAGGTCCCCGGAGTGCAGGCAGGGAGGCTCGTTGTCCATGAAGTCCGGGTGGAAAGCCAGCAGCAAACTCTCACGGTCAAACTCAGCACAGGCAGCAGCCTCAGCCTCCGATTTTGCATCTGGAACGTCCCCATTCCCTGGCACGGCCATCGTGTCACCCTCAATGCTGCCTCCATCAGCCACGGGGCAAGCAGTGGCCTCGCCACAGCTGGGGTCACCTCCTGAGCCCCCCGGGCAGGCCGCGGCCTCAGGGACCGGCCCTGCTCCCCTGCCCTCCACGGCCCCTCGGCTCTCCACTGCCATTCCAGGAGCATTCCCGGCCTCCTCCGTGTCCCCACTCCACTCGGGGAGCTCTGCCTTCTCACTCTCGGCAGCCTTGCTCTTCCGGTGGCGCCGGATGCTGTTAAAGAACCCTTTCAGCCCTTTTTTGGGCCTGGGGAAAGAGGATTTCTCCCCATTGGGCTTTTTGTCACAGCCCTCGATACTGCCGGGGGGAGAGCTGTCCTGCTGGCCCAAATTCCCCCTGGCGCCGGTGTCCGTGGCCAGCTGGGCGCTACGGGAGCTGGGCAGGGGGCCGGGATGCCCATCCCTGCTGCCCTCCGAGGGGCTGTCCAGCTGTGTCCCACCACCCTTGTCGCAGGCAGCGCTGCTGAGCCCATCGTGCGTCTTGCACTTGCTGAGCCCCTTCTTGCCGCGGCCAACGAAGAAGCTGGGCAGGGTGCAGATGCTGCGCTTGCCCCCAAACAGCTTGAAGGCCGTTTTCCTCAGCTTGCCGGGGGGTGGCTGCTGCTGCTCCGGCGGCACCACGGAGCCGTTGGCGCTGTCGGGAGGGACATCCCCGCCCTCCTCCCGCCGCTGGTCCCCTCCGTCCCGCTCCTCCGGGCTGCCCGTTTCCATGGCAGCATTCCAGGCTGGGATCTAGCTGGAAGCGGCGGCTTTGGGAGCGCCGTGCTCCGGGAGCAGGGATGGACACATCACCGCCGACCTGAGGCACAGGGAAAGGGCAGAGGTGAGCACGCGGCAGCGCAAGGGGCAGAGCTGAAGGCATCGGGGTCTCAGGGCTCCGTCAGCAGCTGGAGGAGTCTCCGAGCTCTCCCTCCACTTCTAAAATCCAGGCACCAAAATGTCGCTTCAATTTACCAGTTTGCCAGAGCAGGAAAACCACTCCTCTCCATTGGGTGGAATCCCTGGGGATGGGCAGGTCTGACCCCTGCACCTCCTCCCTCCAAGCCCTTCAGCTTCCCAGATTTTTTTGTCTCCGGGGGTGATCAGGTTTGAATACATTTAAGTGAGAGCTAGCACCTCCCAAACTCCCTCCCAGCTCTCATGCCAGGCTCCAAAGAGCATCCTGAGGGAGGCCAAACCAGGACACAGCCCTCACTATGCACGTGTCCAGGGAAAAACCACTTTGGTTACTACCCTGGCTTTTTTAATAGAAGATTTCAGTTGTTTTTAAAATAATCTGTCCAGCGAGAGAGAATCGCATTAAAAACACCCACTGTGAACCCCCTGATCAGATTATCCCGGAAGCAGAGAGGTAGGTTTGAAATTTGACCCTGGATTGCTGTCAGGGACAGGAGAAATAAAACAATTATAATCACGTTTCTTTTGCAGAGGTGAGGGCGGAGAAATTAAATGCAATAAAATCCTAATGTGCTCCTAAGCTGTAACGCCCTAGGCCAAGCTCTGACTGACAGGAGGCCGGGAAACCTTCCCGAGGTGTTTAGCCAGAGATCCCAAATTAAAAACGCATCCAAACGATGCTCTCTGCTCCTGCAACCCCACAATTCCAGGTTTATTTTTATTCCTCAGGCCTGGCTTGCTTTGCCTCTATATTGATCTGGCATCACTGCCCACAGCACGGTTGGAAGTGGACAGGCTTTAAGGTCCCTCCCAGCCCAACCCATTCCATGATTCTGGAATTCTGGGATTGCTGATAACCCCTCACGTTCACCTGTCCTGCTGGAAGCAGCAGCTGGGGCGTAGCCGGCTGGCACAGCCTCCTCCCCACGGGCAAACTGGGCTTTTCCAGCCCTGCCAGAGCCCACCACGTGTCCCAGGTGTCTCCAAAGCCTCTGGAGAGACATGGATAGAAAGAAACCCCTCACACCTGGATCTGTGCGGGGCTGCTGGAAAATTATGGGGTGAAATGATCCCAAACCTGCACCTGGACAGGGGTGCTGGAAAAGAGCCGGGGAAGGGCACGAGGCACAGCCAGGATTTCAAAAATTCCTTTTGGGAATCATTTCTCTCCAGCTCCACGTCAGCACCAGCGCTGCCGCGGAGGGAAAGCTGGAGAAGAATAAAAAACGAAATAAATAAAAATGAAATAAAGACAAATAAAGGGCACCAAGGGTAAAGAGCCACGGCCAATAAAACATGAAAAATAAGGTTTAAAAAGCAACAAAAAGCAGCACCGTAACAATGAAATGCAGCCTTTCACGCGCAGGGGTGACCCTCAGGGACCCCCGGCCCGCCCAGCCCCGCACGGGGACGCTCCCCCAGCCCGGCCCTCCCCGTTCCCCCCGCCGCGCTCCCAAACTTTCGGGACGATCAGGGAAAACGCCAGGGGCGGG
>VZRF01000946.1:128399-160530 GCA_013396875.1 Vireo altiloquus
AGGGACACTGCGGGGTTAGGGACACTACCGGGGGTCTGTGGCACTGCTGGGGATCAGGGACACTGCTGGGGATCAGGGACACTGCCGGGGATCAGGGACACTGCCGGGGGTCTGTGACACTGCCGGGGTCAGGGGTGTGACATCGGGTCACATCGGGTCATCGCCCCCGCGTGACACCGCGTGTTTGCCGTGGGACACCTCCCTCTGCGTTCCGTGTCACCCACGCGTGCCTCACCCGCTGCCCTCCTGCTCACACCCACGCTCCCACATCCCCCTGAGCAGCTCGGCAGTGAAGACCTTCCCGCATTGTTGGGATCCCCCAAATCCCAAAAGCTCCTCAAATCCCCACGTGAGGGTGACAGCAAGGATGCCGCGAGTGGGAGTCACAGCAGGGTGTGGCGATGTCCCCTCGGGGCAGCCTCTCCCATTTCCCGCTGTGCTCCCCATGGTGCTCCCGGTGGGTGGGGAGGGAAGCGGCACCAATGTCATTATCCCCATGGAGCAATTCCCAACGCCTTGTCCCGGCTGCTTCCAAGCCCTAATGGTCCCCTTGGGAGAGGCCCCACAGCCTAATTAATAGATGCTGATTAATAGATCCCACAGCTCCTGACACAAGCCCATAAATCGTGCAGGAAGGTGCCTGTGTTTGGCCAGGAGCGACCTTTGGAGCTGCTGGACACGGAGCTCTGACCCCATGCCTCGGCCTGGGAGCACTTCCCTCTGGGATGCTGCAGGGCAAGAAGGAATGAGCTGTGGGACAAGTTCTGCTGCATCCCAGAAGTGGTGCAGAGCATCACCTGTGTGTGAGGAGCAGCAGGATTTATCCATCGGCTCCCTGCTGTGGGAAGAGCCAGGAAAGCACCTCCAGCCCCCATGGTCAGGGTGATCCCAGTGTCCAGGGCAGGAGAGGTGGAGGGACACAAAGGTGATGCTGGGATGCTCCACTCCAGCCTGAATTTCCCCATGTGCAGCCATTCCCTCGTCCCTTCCCAGCGATCCTGGGAGGGCTGCCGGGCGCTCCCAAACACGGGACATGGCACCAGACAGGCCACGACAGTTTAAAACCAATAACAGAACACTTTTAATTCAAACCCCAACACTGCCCAATCCCAAAGGACCCTCATCCACAACAGGAAGCACTTTTGGGGTGAGAAGATGGTGTTTAGGGTCAGAGCTGGGGCAGGGAGATGAGTGGGGATGTTGGGACTGTGGGTACGTGTGCCAGCCCCTGCCTGTGCTGCCACTGGGGTGGGCACACACGGCTGGGGCCAGCCTCAATCCTGCCCCTCCTGTGTGGAGGAGGCACTTGGGAACTTCTCTGGGAATCATGGAATCATGAGGGGACCTTCAAAATATCTCATTCCACCCCCTGCCATGGACAGGGACTCCTTCCACTGTCCCAGACTGCTCCAGCCTGGCCTTGGACACTTCCAGGGGCAGCCCCAGGGGCACCCTGTGCCAGGGCCTCACACCGTAGGAAATGGGGTTCAGAGGCAGCCAAGGCCACGCTGTGAGGGAACCCACAGACTCAGGGAGGGGCTGGTCCTGTCCCTAGGAAGGGATGAGGGAAAAGCTCCTCTCCCTCTGCCCTCCACACCCTTTCCCAGCCCCTTCTCCAACCAAAATCAGCTAAAGATGTAAAATCCCTCAGTAAAGAGTCAAACCCAGGGAAATCAGATTGTGCTTTATCCTCACTTTGCTGCAGAGCAGGAGCTGAGGTCTCCTGTTCTCTCTCCCTTCCCAACTTTCCACACGGGCACTGATTCCTGGAGACCTCGTCAGCAAAAATGAACTCGTGGCCACAAATTCCCAGCGGTGGCTCAGATTTCAGGGATTCACTCCCAGGGGTCGGAGCAGGTTTGAATTGGGGTGCTTGGAGTTGTGTCCCTGGGGGCAGGCTGGGAATCACGGCTGGTGCTGGAGGTACTTGGCCAGGCTCGTGGGGATCTCCAGCTCTCCGAGGGCAGCTGGGTGTCCTCGCTGCTTCAGGAGACGCCTCATGGCCAGCCGGGATTGGGACAGCAGGGATTTGGGATGAGCTGTGGAAGGAAAATCACAGAGTCACCTTCGAGGCACACACCCTGCTCCCCTCCAACCCTGCATTATCTGAAGTAAAGGGATGTGGATTGACCAAACACACAGGGTTGGAACTAAATTCTCTTAAAGGTATCTTCCAACCCAAACCATTCCATGATCCTATGAAAACTCAGCCTCGGGGCTGGGGCTGGGGCTGTGGACCGGGACACAGGGAGCTGGGCATGGAGAAGAAATCTTCTGTCCCCACATGGAAATAAGTGCAGGATTTTCAGCTTGGGCAGTACAGGAGAGCCCAAGCTGAGCAGCAGAAAGGAGAGGAAGGGTGAAAAGCAGCTTGTAAACCAAGGAGTGAGTGGAAACCAGGCTGTGGGAATCATGGATTCACAGAATGGGTTGGGAAGGGAATTTAAGCTCATCTCATTCCACAGGCAGGGACACCTTCCACTATCCCAGGTTGCTCCAAGCCCCATCCAACCTGGCCTGGAACACTTCCAGGGACGAGGCAGCCACAGAGCCACACAGCCAAGTGATACTGCTGCAAGGGGAACTGAGGCTGGAGGAAAACCTGGTTAGTAAGGCTGTCGGGAAGGAGAGGGAGAGGGACCCAGAGCCAAGCCGTGCCCATTCCACCCCTGGGCACGCAGCCCACGTCACCTCTGGCTCTCAGCAGCAGCTCCAGCCCCTCGCCGTGCGGGGCTGCCCCATCCCTGGGCACGTTGGGCAGGTACACGTTGGCCCCGAAGTCGATGAGCAGCCTGACGAAGTCAGCACGGCAGCCATGCCTCAGGCACGTCTCCAGCAGCGTCTTGGGCTCGCGGATCTGGGCCAGCACCCCCTGCTCGGTGCAGTTGTAGTCGGGGTCGGCGCCGTGCAGCAGCAGCAGGCGGAAGCACTCCAGGTGCCCGTAGGCTGCCGCCAGGTAGAGAGGCCCCGAGCATGCCACCGAGTTTGCTGCCCACTCGGGCAGCCGTGCCCGGACGTTGGCCTCGGCGCCGTGCTCCAGCAGCTGCCGCAGGATGTCGGCGTGGCCGTCCCTGGCTGCCAGCAGCAGCGGTGAGCAGTTGTTGTAGACGCTGCCCGCGGGGCTGGCACCGGCCTCCAGCAGCGCCCGCACGCACTCGCCGTGGCCCTTGCTGACCGCCACGAAGAGAGGGGTCTGAGCCTTCACGTCCAGGCCGTCCACCTCGGCCCCGTGGGCCAGCAGTGCCCGCAGGCTCCGCACGCAGCCCCAGGTGGCTGCCAGGCGCAGAGGGGTGCTGGGCACCCCCCAGCCGCTCCTGCGGTTGATGAGCCTCTTGTACCTGTCCTGGGACAGCAGCCTGGCCAGGGTTTCGGGGTCGTCCTCGCGCACAGCCCGGCTCAGCTCGCTGCTCTCCCCTCCGTCCTCCTCGTCATCCCCGGGCTGCAGCAGGGAGAACATTTTGTTGATGTCCATGAGGCTCATTTTGTCGGGTCTGTGCTCCATGTGCCGCTCTCATGGTAAAGGATGAGGCCAAAGATCTACAGGACAGCAGAAGCAGCACCACCCCCGGGTTAGAAGCAGCCCCTGACACCAACAGCTGCGTTTTGGTGTAAGTTTATCCTCACCATAAGGAAGTTTCTCCAAAAAATGGACAAAAAACGTTGGATGAGGACGCTGCTGGTGTGCTCATGGCCCTGGCACCATGGTGAGGAAATCCACGTGGGCAAAGGGCTGAGGGAACAATGGAGCTCAGTGTTGTAGTGGGGACATGGGTCATGATCCCCTAAAATCATGGTTTGGGTTGGGAGGACCTTAAAACCTAGCCAGTGCCACCCCTGCCATGGCAGGGACACCTCCCACTGTGCCAGGCTGCTCCAAACCCCAATCTCCAACCTGGCCTTGGGCACTGCCAGGGATCCAGGGGCAGCCACAGCTGCTCTGGGCACCCTGTGCCAGGGCCTGCCCACCCTCCCAGGGAACAATTCCTCCCCAATATCCCACCCATCCCTGCCCTCTGGCACTGGGATCCATTCCCTGTGTCCTGTCCCTCCATGCCTTGTCCCCAGTCCCTCTCCAGCTCTCCTGGAGCCCCTTCAGGCCCTGCAAGGGGCTCTGAGCTCTCCCTGGATCCTTCTCCTCTCCAGGTGAGCACCCCCAGCTCTCCCAGCCTGGCTCCAGAGGGGCTCCAGCCCTTGGAGCATCTCCAGGGCCTCCTCTGGACTCGCTCCAGCAGCTCCACATCCTTGTGAGGGGTGGATCTAGTGAGGGATTTGGGGGGAGGAAGGGTAGGAGTGCTGAGCTGATCACACCGAGTGGGACTGAGCCCTGCCTGGACACAGGATGTGGCCTCAGGGCCGAGGGACAGCAGGGACAGGAATGAGATGTCCCTGCTGGCACCGGAGCAGCTGGAAACGCTCGGGAAGGGCAGAGGAATTCCTCTGCAGCCCTGAGGCATCTCAGCTTTCCTTGGGAGAGGTGGTGGAGGCAGAACTGGGTCTGACCTGCCCTGGGACCGGCCAAGGCGCTGCACGGAGCAATTAATTAGCAATGGAAACAGTTAATTAGCCGAGGAGCTGCACGGAGCAATTGGCCTGGTTGTGCACCTGAGCCTGTCGGTGCCGGGGCAGTCACGGGGGACCTGTCCCACATCACCCACGAGGACACAGCTTGGGGGGACCCAACAAGGCCACCAGCACAGCTGGGGGAACTGGGACAGCTCTGGTGGCTGCAAAGCTCTGCTGGGCTGCCACCCATTAGCCCAGGTTACAGAGAATGGGAGAAATCCTAATGCTGCTCTTCATTAGACACCGATAATGAGCTCTGGAGCTTTGGGATCACATGGATAATGGGGTGGGGGAGGTTACTGCAGGTCTGAGTCCAAAAGTCAGTCATGTTCCCAGTGATATCCCAAGGAATGGTGTGGAAAAGTAAAAGAGCAGCTGGAATGTTTCCTCCCTTTCCACACAAAGGGAGGTTCCTTGGACAGCCTGAGCTGTGTGGGGACCTGAGGGAGGTTCTTCAACCAGAAGAGCCCAAACCAGAGTTTGTGGTATTGCAAAACAGTTTTTGGATTGGAAGAGAACTTAAAGCTCATCTCATCCCACCCCTGCCATGGCAGGGACACCTCCCACTGTGCCAGGCTGCTCCCAATGTCCAACCTGGCCTTGGGCACTGCCAGGGATCCAGGGGCACCCTGTGCCAGGGCCTGCCCACCCTCACTGTAGTTGTCACCCCCTGAGCTGCCAGAAGCTGTCCCAGCACCTGCAGAGCCCAGAGCAGAGGCTGTGCCTCACAGAGCACACGTTTGTCCCTCGGGGTCCCTTCCCTCGCCCTGCCCTTACCTGTGGGGGATGCTCACAGCAGCCGAGGCCTGGGGGGTCCCATGGGGAGTCCTCCCGTGGTTTAACCCAAAATCGAGGAGTGAAGGAGAGGATGTGGCAGAGCTGGGATGGACAGGGCTGTGTGGAGCTCGCAGCTGAAATGCCACGGCAGGACCCGGCCGGGGCTAATTTTAGCCCCTCTGGGGTTTTATCTTACCACTTCCATTCTTGGAAAGCTCCCCCTGGGTAAATATAGAGAGGGCAGTGGGGTGGGGGGAGGCTGGGACAGGTGCTGGAGGCTGCTCGACCCCTCTGAGCACACACACAAAGCTTTTTCTCTGTTTTTCCTCCAGAAATCGCAGGAACGAGGCGGTTTGGGGTCCCTGCCAGGGCAGCACCAGCCTCTACCTCACCCTGCCTGGCATTTAAATGCCCTCTTAACCCCTCTCCTGCCCTCTTTCCCCTTTTCAGAGTGACACAAATGGCCATTTGCAACCTCCAAAATGATTTATTAAACACCAGAAAGACAAAAGTTGCTGAAGATGGTTCAGATTTCCCCCCTTGAGCCGCTCTTGGCTGCACCTGCCAGAAGGAACCACAGCCAGGACTTCCCAAAGCTGAACAGGACCCAGGAGGGCAGGAAAGCTCCCAGGGCAAACAAAAGGAGTGGGGAGCAGCACTGGGGCCTTATCAAAAGCTGTCAGCTGGGAAGTGCAATCCTATTTTATCCAGCTCCCTTTAAACCTTTCCCAACTCCTCGGTGGTGGAACAGGAATGGGCTGGCAGGCTGAGGCAGCCTTATCATGGTGGAGATAATGAGAGAAACCCAAATTATCCAGCAGGAAAATCTCCCCTGGTGCAAGAAGTGAAATCAGGGTGCTCTGGGAAATGTGTGCTGTCCATGTGTCACCGTCACAGTTTGGAGCCACCCCATGGAAACCCCAAAATGCAGGAAAATGGTCAATATTGATTTGGTTTTGACTTTTGGTGTCCTCAGAGTTTCGCCTCTCCAAATTCAGTCAAAAAGAGGTTTTTTGTGACAAAAGGTCAATTCCCCAAAGGCAGCAGCAGGAGTGGAAGGATGGATGTGGGTGATGCAGCAGTGGGGAGTTTGGGGTTGTTTTTATGGAGAAGCTGTGACCACAACAGAGGTGCTGCAGCCACGAAAGCCAAGCCTGGCTGGAAATCCCTTCCACAGAAGGCAGAAATCAAAGCAGCCATTAAAGAGACAGAGTGTTAGAAAGGGAAAAAAAGGGAATGCAGACAATAGAAGTGTTGGAAAATGTGAAATGTAGGAAACTTGGAGATGAAAGGGAAATCCTTGAATGGCAAATTAATGATAAACTGCTTATTCTTTTGTTGTTGCTGCTGCTGTTTAGTTGTTAACCAAGGAACAAGAGCAGCTCTGTGGTGAGGAGCAGATTAAACCCACTCCTAACGAGGCAAAGCTGAGAACTGCCCCGGCTGGAATCCCACAGGGATATGCTCCCGGCTGGAATCCCACAGGGACACACTCCGGGCTGGAATCCCACAGGGACACGATCCCAGCTGGAATCCCACAGGGACACGATCCTGGCTGGAATCCTACAGGGACACGATCCTGGCTGGAATCCCACAGGGACATGATCCCGGCTGGAATCCCACAGGGACACACTCCCGGCTGGAATCCCACAGGGATATGCTCCCGGCTGGAATCCCACAGGGACATGATCCCGGCTGGAATCCCACAGGGACACACTCCGGGCTGGAATCCCACAGGGACATGATCCCGGCTGGAATCCCACAGGGACACGATCCTGGCTGGAATCCCACAGGGACATGATCCCGGCTGGAATCCCACAGGGACACGATCCTGGCTGGAATCCCACAGGGACACACTCCGGGCTGGAATCCCACAGGGACACTCCCGCAGCTCCTGCTCCTCCCCGAACCTGCTCCTCACATCCCGCGGGGATCATCTCCGGCAGCAGAGCCACACCAACCCCAGCAGGAACCCAGGCAGAGCTGGCAGAGCAGCCTGACCCGTGGAGGATAAGCTTCCCAAAGCTTCCAACTCCAGGGATGGACGAGGATTCGGGAAAAGCTTCCACGTTCTGCCCGAGCTCAGGACTGACCCAGCCTCTGCTCCGAGCAAAGCAGCTCCTGATCAGCTCCCTGTTAATTGGGGAAGAATTAGAGGGCAGGAGGGTGTTTAATGCCAGTCAATGAGGTTTTTTGGGAGGGTAAATCCTGTCCAGAGTTGCTTCCATTAAAGAGATTATCGTTATTAACGCAGCTGAGGAGAGCTAATGAGCTTGTGGATTTAGCAGCGCTAAGCACTTAAAAGTTTAGAGCTAAACAGTCCCAAATAAATGATTTTGCAGGGATTAGGGATTTACTAACAGTGCTCGAGGTTGGGAAAGCAGAGTTGGGGAGTGTTGTGCCCCAGCAGAGCTCTGGGGTCCCTCTGTGCCATCACATCATTCCCAAACTCAGCCCTGGAGCTCTCCCTGCTCACCGCGGGAGTGGCTCCAGCAGCGCCGGGATCCAGGTGCTATCCAGGAATTATCCAGGAGGGGGCACGGACACCAGCTCAGCACATCCCTCCCAGGGCCCTCCTGATGGAAATTCCCAATTTTACACTCAAAATACGGAGTTAGGAAGGAAGGAGGAATCCTGCAATGTTTCTTCTCTTCCATGAGTCGTTCCTTGAGGAATTCTGGCATTAGTTAATTCAGGCATTCGTTATATCCCTTTTTTCCCCATCAGTTATATTCCCTTTTTTCCCCATCAGTTATATTCCCTTTTTTCCCATCAGTTATGTTCCATTTTGGGTTGTTTTTAAGACCCTGCACTCCCCCAAACCAGGAGGATCACCCCATTTCTGTGGTTCCACACTCACTTCATTCATTAAGATCCTTTCACTGATTTCACCTTTCTGAGTTTTTCTGAGTCAATTCCCAAGAACCAGAGCAGGCAGTTCCTTTAAAAAGACAAAGTGTTTATTTTTGTAGGGAATAAAAATCCCTGCAATCCAAGTGAGACTCCGTGGGACAAACAGAGAGGACAAACACAATTCTCCTCCACACAAGACTGAGCTCCAGCAGTGCAGGGACAGAACGGCCCCAGAGCCACCAGGGCACGTCCCAAAAGGGGCTGAATCCCCCCCAAAATGTCCCTCACCAGTGACACAGACAAGAACAGAAACAAGGACATTCCCAGCCAGCACTACAGAAGGTTTTAGGGACATTCCTACAAGGATTGGGATGGGGATGACAAGGGAGATGCAGCTCTAGGGTGGGATCCAGTGCTGAGTTCCTCCAGTGGTTTCTGCTCCATGAAATAAATGGAAATAAAGAGAAATGATAGGAAAACAACCTCTCGGCCCTGCCCTGCTCCTGCAGCTCCCAGCAGGACATGTTAATTAACATCATTAGCAAAGCTGCCCTAATGAATGGCTCACCTGACTGCCTGGCCCCAAACACAGGCTCGAACATCCCCTGCTTCCTCAGCTAATTAATGAAGTGCTGGCTGATAATTA
Source organism: Vireo altiloquus (assembly GCA_013396875.1). Classification (NCBI taxonomy): domain Eukaryota; kingdom Metazoa; phylum Chordata; class Aves; order Passeriformes; family Vireonidae; genus Vireo; species Vireo altiloquus. The sequence goes on from VZRF01000946.1 coordinate 137,239, forward strand.
AAACATAAATAGGACATTCAGAGCAGGTTCTTCCCTCAGGGAATGCCTGCAAGTGCAGGAGGGGTGGATGGAAACCAGGAGCAGCTGGGATAGGTCCCCATAAAAACCAGCCCAGCTCTGAGCAGAAAGGGATGGGAGGAAAAAACATTGGGAATTCTGGGCACAGCCAGGAAATTCCTTTGGGGTCTGCCCAGGTCTGCCAGGAGGGCAGCAGTGCCTGGAACAGGAGCTCTTCCCTTTGCAAGGCTTTTCTTGGGGTGTCTCAGCTTTGGGAGCATTTCCTGGGGCTCCCAGCATCCAGAGGGGATGAACAGCAGCCACAAGGCTGCTCCACACCTACATTCCCACCTGGAGATCCTGGGCAGCTCTGGGCACCTTCAGCTCCTGGCAAATCCCACTCTGCAGGGCTGGGGAAGCCTCCTGAAGCTTCCCAAAGCTTCCCAGCTCCCTCCAAGGCCATCTCCTCCTCCCTCCCAGTCAGGGTCACTCTGCACCAGAGCAGGTGGATTTTTATTCCAAGGAATTGGAAAGGCAATCATTAAACACAGGAAGAGACCAGGAGTAAATCAGACCTAAAAGCTTTCCCAAACTGCTTTAAGGAGCCATGGAGAACTATAACTATGGACAACCCAATTATTCCCATTTTTTCCCTGCAAACAGCACCCACTGGATTTCCTCTCCCACAGGCGACAACTGCAAAAGAAAACTCAATTTAAGAAGCCACAGAATGAAATTCACATTAAAGACATTTCAAATGAAGCTCCACGAGTCCCTCTCGAGCTTCTGAGTACGACAGGTACTGGCCCACTACAAGGTTACACCTGGTTGTAGCACAGGAGACACTGGGAATGTCCTGGAGAAGCCAAGGAATGTCCTGGAGAAGCCAAGGAATGTCCTGGAGAAGCAGGAGCAGCTCCAGAAAAGGGAGTTTTACACAAGCAGAACTCATCTGCAGCAAGTCAGATCCCTCTTCCCTCCCAGGACCCTGCAGGGCTCTGAGCTCCTCATTTTTGCTCTTCCAACAGCTCAGAGCCACCAGCAGAACCAAAACATTCCTCATTCCTCAATCTGTGAGCTCGTGGGAAGAGGGAAAACCCTGGAATCTTTTCCAGCTCCTAAATTACAGCAGCAGCATGAAAAGACTTTGGACACACAGCAGCTTCTGCCTGAGCCTGCACAGAGGAACCCAAGAGCTTTAAACACAGCAATTTTTGGTTCTGCAGCTCAAAGCAGCCAGGTTACTCCAAGCTTACACCACCTGAGGAAGCTGCTGGTGGCTCTACACACCTGTAGTAACATTGGAGTTCTGTGGAGACATCAGTTTTAGGAACAAGGAAAGATTATTGAACTCCTCCAATGGCAATTCCAAAGGCAAAGCAACACAAACATTTACAGGAGCCTCCTGCAAGCTGGATTTGTGCAATAATTAACCACAGCACCTCTAAATCCTTCAGCAGCCAGTCAAAACCTTATCTTCATTTGCATCTCTAATGAAAATTAGGGAATATATTAAAAATATTAAAAGAATTGATGATCCATACAATAATTGGTCCTAAAAAGTGCCTGTCTTGGCCTCAGGTCCCATTTTCTCTCAGAATTTGGGGATGGATGTTTCCCATTACACCCTAAAAAGGAAAGATGGGGCTGATCCCTCAGTCACACCTGGGTCAGTATTCCAAGTGATCAGAAAATTAATTTTTAATTCATTTGAATTCCATTTGTCAGGGTCTGACAAATCCTCGATAATAAAAAACTTCCTCTTTGCCATTCCAGGCAGTGGAGAAACTCTGTGCTCTCTTTTTCCCTGGGTCTTTGATGTGCTTAATAAAATAGGTATTTTCTTACCCAAAATGAGCCACTCAGGGAGGTTTTGGATGTACACTCAGTGATTCTACCATGGGTTAAAAACACATGAGCACAGCAATGACATCTTCTGGTGTCATTTTGGAACATTTCTACTTTTACTGGAGATGAGGAAAGCTCAAATATTTTCAGTTGGCTTCCAAGGTTTTTATAAAACAGAGAAAAACTGATTGGGAAACTTAATTGGAAAAGTAATTTAAACAACAGATTGAGAGCAGAGCAGCATCCTGAATGGAGCTGGACAAGGGGATTGTGTTCAGCACAGAACAGGGACTGTGGCACAGATTTCCTGGGGGAGGAATTCCCCAAGCCCCCAAGGCCACACCAAGGTCTCAGAAATGCCTTCAGGCCCTGACCTTGATAAGCAGCACCCTGAGCTTATCAGGAACACTTGCTGCTCCCAGGGCTGGAGACCAAATCCTGCCTTTAACCAACATCCTGCAATGTGATTCTTCTTGCCTGAATAACAACCCAAGTGGAACATTTTTGTTATGGACACTGAGCCAAACTGCAGCCAGGCTGGAAGGTGACTCTGACTAAAACCAACTCTCTTACAGCTCTAGAAACAGAGAACTCCAGGGGAATTTTTCCCAGGGATACACCTGGATATGGAATTGGTCCTTGGGGCTGTGCCAGCTGCTCTCCTGGATCCTGGAGAGCTTCAGATTTGTAACTTCAGCCTCTAAGGGAGCTCCTGTTGTGCTTGTAGGAAATTCTACATAAATTCCTCACCTGCTGATCCTGTGATTGAGGAACCCTTTAGGCCTGACCTGATGATAAGTGCAGGGCTCAGTCTGGCTCTGCTCTGAGCCTCATGACTCCACACATCTCCCTCATTCCTTTCCATCCTGACCCTTCTCCCTCCCCAGCCCCCACACTGCTTGATTTTAGTTTTAGATTGCCTGATTTTCTATTTTGGTTCTTCTCTGTGTGCTTTAAGCATTTAATAAGTAACACACTGAACCTTGCCAATGAATTTGGCCACACTTTTTGATATCAAATCTGCTTTTGCTGATGCTTCTCCCAAGGATTCTTTGGGTGACCTTCAAACACCCATTTGTGACACTCAATCCCTGGGGACAGTCCTTGTTTCTTCTGTTTCTTCCCAAGTTCACTGCCATGAGAGATATTGTTCACGAGACAGACAAAACATCCCTAAAGTTCCAGGAGTTTGGATATTGCCTAGAATCACTCAGCAGGTGATTTCATCATTTTAGGCCCCATTTCAATAACAGAACACAGCCCAACTGTAATTGCTGTCACATCAATTATTCCAGTTTGGAATAGAGTTGCTCTCTCACTTCAGTTTAACCAAGATCATAAAATAAAAGAGAAAAATTCCACACAAATGTTCTCCTGTCTTTCCTCATTTCCAGTCCTGCCTCTTAGCACAAATCCATGTGTTCCAGGCTGCCTCTGTGGTTTGCTGCACTCCCAGCAATAAAGGAGGTCCATAAAAACTGATTTTTCAAGAGGTCAGCTTGGAAAGAAGCTCCTGAATTTGATCAGCAAAAACCCTGGAGAAGCTGCAGCAGGAGAGAAGCTCCTCAAAAACACTGACTACAGACAGGAGCCAAGAGCACACTCCAAACTCCAACACAAAAACAGCAAAAGGGCCTGGCTGGACACTGACACAGTCTCAGAAAAGGCACAGGGGTTTGGTTCTGTGTAACAAATATGCATAGGAAACAAGACATGAATCAGTTCTGCTACAAGGCAAAGGGTCCATGCAGAGATTCATCCACAGCTAAGAAAGGTTGGGGGTGGTTTTTTTATCATTTGAAGACAGACTGAGTTTTTTTTCTCGTTTTCAGATGACCTCGGACCACCACTGATGAGAGAGGGATTTGCATCCTTCCTCCCACAGCCCCAAACACTGCTCAGGATTTGTTCCACCTCCAACAGCAGTGCTGGCAGGGGGCCCTGACCCTCAGAAATGCATATGTTCCACCCAAAGCCAAGTCCTCAGGAATGCCAGGCAGCCTCCTGGCAGCTCTGCATCACCTGAGCCGCAGGAGCTGTGCCCCAGGGCAGCTGCTGCCCCTGGCCCCACTCACCCCTACTCACACTCAGCCCCAAACTGGGGCTGCAGCAGCTCCCAGAGCTTCACCCACAGCTCATCCCTGGTGCTGGGCCTGCCCAGCTCCCTCTGAGGCTCTGCCATCCCTGGGCTGGCCTGGGCTCTCCTCGTGCTCCTGCTGGCCCAGGGAGGGGCCATTGCTCAGGGCTGCTCCCTCCCCACGGGCCTGGGCAGCACTTGGGGCTCTGGGGGCAGCAGATCCTGCCTTGGGTAAGGAGCAGCCTTCGCTGGGCAAGGGGCCGTCGAGGAGAGGGAGTTTCTGCACAAATAAAAAGGAATAAAAACAAATAATTAATACCCAGGTGGCAGAGATGGAGAAAAATCAGGTGTCAACACAACAGCCCTGTGGCAGAGCCCCTTTGCCAGCCCTGTGCCAGTGCCTCTTTTCTGGCACTGAAGTACCTGGATACAGATCCTGCCATGGCCAATATAAATATCAGGAATACCTGGGCACAGATCCTGCCATGGCCAACATAAATATCAGGAATACCTGGGCACAGATCCTGCCATGGCCAACATAAATATCAGGAATACCTGGGCACAGATCCTGCCATGTCTGATCCAAACATCAGGAATACCTGGGCACAGATCATGCCATGTCCAATATAAATACCAGGAATACCTGAGCATGGATCCTGCCATGTCTGATCCAAATATCAGGAATACCTGAGCACGGATCCTGCCATATCTGATCCAAACATCAGTGTTTAACTAATAAAGCTGAAGTTTTCAGCACTCACATTACCCCAACCAAAGGCACTGATATTCTTCTCACTGCTCTATTTTAGATATTGAATTTTAACTTGCTTGAGGCTATTTTGGGGTTTTTAACACAGAACTTTATCACTGAACCCCTCATTTTCCACCCAGCTGCTTGGATCAACTCCTCAGCATCCCAGACAAATCCCAGTTCCCTTTCCCAAACCCAGGAGGGGATTTGAACCCTGTGTGCCTCACGTTTTCCAGCTGGGCTGCGTCGTCCTCCAGTGTCACCTTGTGGCTCACGAGGCTCAGCAGCTGCTCCAGCACACACTGCTTGGGGTGCATGCCCTTGTCAAAGCGATTGTACATCCCACACCAGAACCTCAACACAGGAAAACAGCAGTCAGGCCTCACCTGGACATCACTGCCCACAAATACATGCTGGTTAATATTTCCAAGAAATTAAGATCAGTTTGAAACCTGCCACAATGCTGGGTTATAAAGTTCAGTAGCAACACAAAGCTTTTCTTAAAGTTAAAAAGCCTAGAATAAGATTTAAAAAAGAGGATCTAAAAAACCTAGAATGCATTTTTATATTTTTTATATTGCAGATTTACTTATATTACAGTTTATCTTTCAGTTCTTGCTTTGCCCAACTTTTATTTGCACACAAACCACTTAAAAATCACATTTTGATCCTCCTCTCTCTCAGCAGGGCCCAGGAGTGAGTGAAGCAGAACTGACACAGACCTGGCAAGCAGAGCCTGCTCTGGGAAAACCCTGAGCTGGGCACCGAAATTCCTGCCTGAAAAACCTTAATATACCTTAAAAAGGAGGAAAAGAGGAAGTTTTTGAAACATTAGATGTGACAGAGCAGGCAGTCAGGGGCTGTGTGTGGTTCTAGCTGAAGTTCTGCTTTTCTTTGCCTTTCCCTGGCCTCTTTCTCAACACCAAATTAAAAATATTATTTTAAATTACAGCATCTGAATTGATTCAACCTTTGCACTGCTAGTTCTGCTTTTCCTTGCCTTTCCCTGGCCTCTTTCTCAACACCAAATTAAAAATATTATTTTAAATTACAGCATCTGAATTGATTCAATTTATTTGCAGTGCTCCTCTTAGTTTATCTCTGAGGGGGAAAGGCAAAACAAACCAAGCTAATCAGTGCAAATTAATTTGATTAAAAGGAATTAATCAATCTACATTACAAGGAAAAGAAATATCTCCTTCTTAACTGAGCAACTTACTGAAAGCTGAAGGGTAGAGTGTTTGGTTGGAGCTCCTTGTAAGCTGTAAAACCTCTGTACAAAGGATTCCTCAGCTCCTGCTTCCTCTGCAGGAGGAAAGGCCACAGGGAATGTGTCTTCTCAAAGATCCTGGCAAGCACAAAGAACATCTCATCACTAAAAAAAGCAGCAAGTGGATTCATAAGTGCAGCTGTTGGGAGTGGGATTAGATTAAGGGAGCTGAGAATGATTTTGATGCTGGATCTGATTGATTTCATAAGGATACATCAGAGAGGAGTTAAAATGGACACTGCTGTGCAGAAGGGATACTTGCAAGTTATTATTGTGATCCAAACTAAAACATCTTTTTTGGGATATAATTCAAGTTCTTTTGGGATATAATTCATATTCTTTTGGGATATAATTAATACTCTTTTGGGATATAATTCAAGTACTCTTGGGATATAGTTCATATTCTTTTGGGATATAATTCAAGTTCTCTTGGGATGTAATTCATATTCTTTTGGGATATAATGCAAGATCTCTTGGGATATAATTCATGCTCTTTTGGGATATAATTAATGTTCTTTTGGGATATAATTCAAGTACTCTTGGGATATAATTCCTGTTCTCTTGGGATATAATTCAAGTTCTCTTGGGATATAATTCAAGTTCTCTTGGGATATAATTCATGCTCTTTTGGGATATAATTAATGTTCTTTTGGGATATAATTCATGCTCTTTTGGGATATAATTAATATTCTTTTGGGATATAATTCATGTTCTCTTGGGATATAATTCATATTCTTTAGGGATATAATGCAAGATCTCTTGGGATATAATTCAAGTTCTCTTGGGATATAATTCATGCTCTTTTGGGATATAATTCAAGTTCTTTTGGGATATAATTCCTATTCTCTTGGGATATAATTCATGTTCTTTTGGGATATAATTCAAGTTCTCTTGGGATATAATTCATGTTCTTTTGGGATATAATTCATGTTCTCTTGGGATATAATTCATGTTCTCTTGGGATATAATTCATGCTCTTTTGGGATACAATTCATGCTCTTTTCTCACACTGTTAAAGGGTAACATTGTCTTGGTGGCCGGTGGTGTTCTACAATCTCCAATCCCATAAAACACATCCATCCCACCTCTTTTCCAGACATTCCAAGGAATTTGTGGCCTGGTGGCTCCACCAAATCCCAGCTCACCTGAGTTCCTCCCTCTCCTTGTGGCAGGTGCCCAGGAAGTTGCCAAACTGGCAGGAGTAGACATGGTCATGGATCTGGAGCAGGAAGCGCTCGTTGAACTCGAAGGAGCAGGGGAACTGCTGCATCAGCTGCCACACACACTCCACAAACTGGGTGAACACTGGCGACACCTCCTTGGGGTCCCCATCCAGGTGGCCACACCTACAGAGACCCAAAAAGCAGCATAAATCCTCCCTCACCCACCACAAAAGGGCTCCTCGCCATCAATTCTCTTCCAGGTCAGTTTATGCTTTGAATTTGGGGAAAGTCCCAAAAAAGTGGCTGAGGTTCTGTGCCAGGAGAAGGAACAGGTCCAGGTCAAGTTTATGCTTTGAATTTAGGGAAAGTCCCAAAAAAGTGGCTGAGGTTCTGTGCCAGGAGATGGCTGCAGGAGAATGAACAGGTGCAGGTCAAGTTTATGCTTTGAATTTGGGGAAAATCCTGAAAAAGTGGCTGAGGTTCTGTGCCAGGAGATGGCTGCAGGAGAATGAATAGGTGCAGGTCAAGTTTATGCTTTGAATTTAGGGAAAGTCCCAAAAAAGTGGCTGAGGTTTTGTGCCAGGAGATGGCTGCAGGAGAAGGAACAGGTTTTATGGACAGGACATGCCCAGAGTGGGGTCACCAGCCCTGGAAGGGTTCAGGAAATGTGTGGATGTGGCACCTGAGGATGTGAGTTTGTAATGGTTGAACTCCACCATCTTGGAATTCTTTTCCTTCATCATTCTGTGATTCCATGGATTAGCACTCCCCAAATAATACAATTTTGCAGGTGGGAAAACACCCAAAATTCAAACAAGGATTTTGCAAAGCAATAAAAACACCGTTTTAAGATACTGACTTCATATCAACAATGCCAATATTTCCCAAATGTTTTCTCCATTTCCATGTTCCACAGGATCCCCTAAAGCTGCCAACAGTTGAGGTTTCACTCCCCCCAGGGGATTGTGTCCCTCTCACCTGTGGGAGAACTTGTGGCCCATTGCAATCCACTCCTTTTCTATCAGGACCTGCAGGTTCAAAACAGGCATTAAGGAAAGAGCTTTGGTTAAAAAAGCAAAATGAAGCCTTTGATGTTAAAGCCTAAAAAAGCTGACAACCTGCTGACCTTCTTGCTACAAATCCATCCCCAGAAATCAATGGCAACAGGGATTGGGATGTATAGATTATCCAGTTACCAAGGCAATGCCACTGCTGGAGTCAGAATTCATTTCAAAAGTACCATTTTGAGGGAGTTTCCACATTGTTAAAATCATAATATACACAGAGAGAGAGAGAGCTCAAAGAATTAACAGCTTAATATTACACTGTGCTGTTTAATTGGGGAAAGAGTACTGTGATATTCAGCAAAATAAATCAGCAAATGTTTAACAGATGAAAAGAAGTATTTGAAGTACAGCTGTGTAATGAGGAGCTCAGGATGAAATCAGAACAACTATGTGGTATTTTTCCTCTTAAACAGATGACTGTAGTTGTAGAAAATAATAAGGAAGCAGTGTTTTTCTCACAGATGATTGAAGTTGCACCCATTATTATTTTGCTGGATCATATCAAAAAGTAATTGCTGCTACAATCATCCAGATTAAGAAAAGGAAGGCAGAAACTCACAACAGAGTTCTTAGAAAACTTCATTTATTTCTTTTTTAACTTTTCCATTCCTTGCACTGCTGATGAATTCTTTTAGGACTAACTCCTGTCAGGAGGTTTGTGCCTACAGACCATTGGTTCAGAGGCACTGCCCCCAAAATAAATCCTGGCTCCCAGTTCATGCAGAATTGTTCAGAGACAAAGCCCAGGCAGATGTTTCATGTACTGATGGAATTTTAACTGTTCAGAGGCTGCAGCATGATTCAGAAACAAAATTAGAAACAATAAAACCAGAACAGGAAACAGTCCTGGCACTGGAAGAGGCAAAATGTGCATTGTTCTGATTTCAGGCATTCTTTCAAGGAACTCTCCTGAGACAGAGCAGCTCTTCAGGTATTTAACAAGAGGTGACTGGAAAGAGACATCACAGCCTGCCCTGAATGCATGCAGGGATGGCTGCAAATGAAGAAGCAGCCTGTGCTAGAAACAAACAGCCAAGTTCAAGTGAAATGGCTTTAAAAAAGGTGTGAAATGACACAGATCTGACTGATGGACAGGGGACAGCACTGAGTTCACCCAATTTCAAATCCCAGCAGATAAGGGACAAGCAGGACAAGCTCCTCCACCACTTTTTGGTGGATTGCTGCCAGGGCTGAACCCTTTGCTGAAATCTCTCGTTAGTGGCTCCCATGTAGACATTGCAGGAAACAAGGATTTGGGAATTGTAGGAAACAAGGGTTTGGGAATTGTCACTCAGCTGCTGCTGTTCTGCTCACAGCAATTCCAGCTCATTACAGAATCAAAGCTGCTTTATATAGGTCACCACTGCCTGGCCCAGGTGATGCCTCAGGTTTGAACTTTTCTGTGTTCCCAGCCCTGCAGTGCCCAGTGTAACTCTGCAGGTCCCTGGAGCTCGTTCAGTGCTGTTCTCTCATGCTCACACTGACATAACAAAGCCTCTCCAGCTCGCTCTCCAAGGACACCCAGACCCTCCTGGGCCCAACAACTGCAAACCTTCATCTTGGGGACAGGGGGGCAAGCTTGGGCAAATTCCATCCTTGCCTGCCTTCTGCTTGGGCAATTGATGCTGATATCAAAGTGGGAAGAACTCGGGAGCTGTCATTGTCCATGTTGGGATGCACTGAGGCAGGAGCCTCTGGAGCCCAGAGTGTGACCTCTGAAGGCCTTTCCAATCAATCCCTCCTTGATTCCTTTTTTCCTGTCTGCTCTCTGTTTCTAGGGAGCCATTTAAGGCATCACTGCCCCTGGCCTGAGCTGCCTCAGGGGCTGTTAGCAGTGGAATTGCAGTGTGTCCTTACCATGAAGCCTTTGAAGGTCCTGTAGAAGGGGTCCAGGAGCAGAGCAGCCAGGGAGCAGACCTGAGCCGTGCGGTCCCAGCCATCGGAGCAGTGCACCAGCACACTGACCCCCTCCTCCCCCACAGCCTGCCAGGGACACAGCACAGAGCTCAGGGAAATGCTGTCCTTCACCTGCATCACCCCAAAACCCCAGGGGAATGCACAGTTCCATCCAGAGAAGCCCCAGTTAGAACAAAGTGCTGCAGCAGGCTGGTAAAACACAGCCCCGGTGATGTCAAATCACCAAGGATTGCCAGGCTCTTCCTCTGAGGACAAAATTTGGTGGGTGAGTAAAGAATAATAGTTGGTGACTAAAGAATAATAGTTCTAACCCAGGGATTAGAACTTCAAGATAAATTAGCAGAGTTGATCTCACCTTCCCCCCATCCCATCACCTTTTGCCCCTTAGGGCAGGAGAGAAACACAAAAGTTTCTTGCTTGTGACATAGGAAAATTGTGAGAGAAAACCAACATTTACTACTCACTACTCTCACCACAAACTTCCTGCACATCCTTTACTACTCCTTACTGACTTCCTTCCTTCTGCCTGAGCCATGAAGCCACCAGCTCTGCAGAAAGGAGGACTGTGTCAAATAATCAAAGTTACAGTGTGTGCATCACCCAAAACCAGGAGAAAACCAACTGCTCCAAACAATTAAAGCAGAGCAGTGGATGACTAACGAGCAGACAGGGTTAGGAGTTGTTTGCACTGCTATATAGAAAGGTTTATAAAAGTCATTTACACACATTTTGTGATTTTATGTGGTTCAAATGAGTTCTAATAAAGCCCAGTTACAACACAGAGGATCTGCATTGTCCCAGTGATGCCAGAATCATTTCTTGCTTTTTCTTTCACACCCCTCTCACACTCTTTTACAGTTTGATGTGTTCTCAGTGCTTTTAGCCCACACACTGTGACTTCCCAAGGCTGATAACTCAGCTCAGCCCCACGGCACCGTTAAACCAGGAGAGCAAACATCCTGGGAGCCCCAGACACCAAGGGCCTCTCCAGAACACATTTTGGAACCTCAGCCAGGCCCAGCCAGGGGGAAGGTTCCTCACAACGAGGGCTTCACTCCAGCCTCTCACTGGGGAACCTTTGATAAATATGTTAATTAGCAAGGCCTATAATTGTGTATATTTCAGTGTCCATGCATTTTCAGGGTGTCCATTCCACCTGGACCAAGTGCTGCACCCAAGGATCCTGAAATAAATCCTGAGGTAAAAACTCCTTTTCCCCATAAACTGTGTTTTAGTTTGAATTTTTAAGACCAAGAAAAAGCATCACCAGCAGCTGCACGACCCATGCATGTCCTCCAACATTTTTGGAGCACTGAGGCCAACTTGAACCTCACCTTCTCCCCAGAGCCACCTTCCCCAGCAGCTTTACCTTGGCCAGGAAGACTCCAGCATCCATCACAGCCTTGATGTGTCGTAACCAGCCTGAGTTCTCCAGCCCCGTGAGGAAATCACTCATGGAAGGAGATTTCATCTCACACACTGCCAAGAGACACAGAGCAATGAAACATCCCCAAAACAGCACCCCCTGCACACCCCTCAGAAACACTGAACTGCTTGCAGGAATATCCTGTCTAAAGGACACAAAATATTGGGTGGGTATTTAAAATTGAGAATGAAAAAATTGCTGGTTTTAGGAGAATTTGAGGCTCTGGAAATCTCTTCCTGCAATATTGGCTGGGTATTTAAAATTCAGAACATAAAAATTGCTGGTTTGAGGAGAATTTGAGGCTCTGGAAATCTCCTGCAATACTGGCTGGGTATTTAAAATTCAGAACATAAAAATTACTGGTTTTAGGAGCATTTAAGGCTCTGGAAATCTCCTCCTGCTCTTTGTTTAAAGGGTAACTCATTATTTATTCAGCTGTGGTTTTTTCCAGCAGTGAGCTGTTACTTCACCCTAAATCAAACTCACATCTACAACCACTCACTCACTCCACAAAGGTTTGAAGATATTTCTCTCTCTAATTTAGAGGCAGAAATAACAAGTCTAACCTTGAAGGCAACTCAGCTGCTCTAATGAAACCCAGCAGAGAAAATACTGAGAGTAATAAAGTTCAGAACAGTCCATAAGCCCCAGCAAATGAGATTTTATCACTGCTGGAGAAGAACATGGGAGCAAAAACAAGTATTTATTCTATTCTCCCACCACAAAGAAAGTCTGATTTAAAGAGGCAATTGAGGACTCAGAGTTGTTACCAGGCCACTCTTTTGGGTGTGAACAGCCCCATTTTTGTCCATGGATCATGTATTTATGGATTAAAACATTAACACATTTTAAAGAAGTTTAGTTAAAAGAGATCAGAAATAAATGAAAAGTTAGAACTAAAAGAAATCAGAAATAAATGAAAAGTTAGAACAAAGTATGGATGAGATTCAAGCCTTTGGAAGATCATGCCAAAACTGTATTTCAAATCAGAAATACTCTTAATACTCCAAATGTAGCAAACCCCAAAAACCATTTCTGAACAACTTCTGTTGGTTTTCTTTCACTCAGTCATGAAGCAACCATGAGACTGTCTTAGCTGTAATATTTCTCTAACATTCTTTTAATTTGGCACCTTCATTAAGGAATGCTTTTAGTATTAATTGCTATTTTTGAACCACTATAAAAAACAAGAACAAATAAAAATCTCCAGCATTTTAACAGACTTTCAGCCACTTGAATGTAGCAAACAAAACAAGATGCTGGCTTTGCTTCCATCGAGCACCTGGATATCCAAGCAGAAAGTTCTGTCCAGGAGGGNAATGCTGGCTTTGCTTCCATCAAACACACTCGTGCAGGGAGCACCTGGATATCCAGCAGAAAGTTCTGTCCAGGAGGGGTAAGAAACAAAAAACCCTCCCAGGGCTGTTCCCACCTTCCAGCAGTTTCTGCAGGCTGCTCCTCATCACGTGGATGTTCTCTATGCCAATGAATTTAAACCGAATGTTTTCATAATGATCTTCATTCTCATAGCCCTTCCCAGCAGCTCTGTTGGCCATGGCATTCAACTGGCAAATCCAAGGGAAAGGAAAGAAAATCACCACACAATTCAGAGAGGTTTTGCAAGGCCTTTTCTTAAAATCTCCCAGGGAATGTGCTGGACAAAGCTGTTGCTCAGCTGCATTTCCCCACCTCCCAGGCAGTTCTTGCAGCTGTTTCATTGAAATTACTGCAGTTCATTAGTCAGAGGCTCATTAAGACCCTACTCAGGGTCAGATCAACCCCAATTTTCTGCTGTCATCAGACACATTGAGGCTGGCCTAAGTTACCTAAGGAAATTGAGAGAGAGGGAGAAGGAAGCAGGAGCAGGAAAGGCATTTTGAACAGGGACATACATACATGGTGGTACAGAAATAACAAGAGAATTCCCAAGCTTTTCACAGACATGCATGCACAGAGGAAATAAAGCCACCTGAGGGAAACACAGAAACATCCAAGTTGAGCAGAAAGAACACAGCAAGTGCAGGAAAGAAGTACAAAAGAAGCCAGGTGCTCTAATAATCCCCCAAAGCAGTATGAAAGCTACACCAGGACATCTTTGGTGGGGCAGAAAATAAGAGCAGCTCAACCCCACCTATTAATTTGGGCAGGTTTTGGGAGAGGAGAGTCAGGTATGGTACAGAGACCTTTAGAACTGTAAAATAACCCCAGAGCTTCGAGTGGGACAGGCTTAGAAGTGTCACCCATTCTAAGTTGTCCCCTTGTCAAATGTTTTAGCACAAAATTGCCACCAGGGATGGGTTTCAGTGGCACATCTCTGCCCCTGGAAGGTGTCTGTGCCAAAGAACATTATATTTATATCAGCTAATATAATTTCTATCTGCTATAAATGCACATATCATTGCAGAACAGGTGATCTCTAGGGAATGTCACACTAAAAGCCAAGACACACACTGGAACAAGATGTCAAACACTCCTTATTTTCCCCAAAAAGACTTTTGCTTTCTTGCCCTTGCCATAGTTTAATTAAATTTGTGGTTGATATAAAATGATTGCAAGATCTGAACAGTGAAGCAGGTTCTCAGAAAGCTCCATTTTCAAACACTAAGAGCTTTTAAATAATTGTGTGCTATGAAAACCCTTGTGTTTTAATTTGCTTATAACAGCACTCCCAATCCATATGCTTGCAAGAGAACCACTGGAATTGGTTTCAAAACCCAGTTCCTCAAGATGATACTCATTAAAAATTTCATTTTGCAAGTATTTCCTCAATATCCTCTCAAATAAACCCCTCAAGCTCTCAAGTTCCAGCCCCAAATAGTGGGGCTGAGTTGTATTGAACTCCATCATGACAATATTGTGAGTGTTATTTTTAAAAGGGGGTGAAAAAAAGGGGAGAGATTGTTTTTCCCAGTCCCACTTCCTCCCAGATCTGCCAATGAAAGCACTTCAGCCTCGTGGAACTCAATCCTGAGGCTTCCCTCCAACTCCATTTCCAGTTCTCTGCTTATCCTTTAGCAGTCTGCAGGAAAATGCTTCACTGTCCCAGCCAAGTTCACAGCCGCCAGTTCCATCAGGTCACCCTGAACACAAACCTCAACCCAGGATACTCCAGGAGGAGAAGATCCTTAGGAGCACTTCACATTTGGGTTTTATTCCCTGACCCAGGAGCCTGATCCCACATCCCAGCTGCAGGACGAACTGCAAACAGCACTGCTCATTCAGACAAGAGGTTTAAAAGCAGCCCCAAGCCCATGGAGGTACCTTTGGCCTTGTGTCTACAACATACATGAAGGAGCTGCCAGGGTTGGCCTCTCGGATGGCTTGGAGCATCTGCTCATCCTCCAGGCAGCGTGCACTGAACCCGGCCAGGGGCTGGCTGCAGCGGCACAGGGCAGCCTGCAACACACACACACACACAGAGGGCATCAGCTCTGCCCCCACAGCCCAAACTCCTGCCCACAACCCCCCCTGGGCACAGCTGAAGGCTCCTGTGTGCTCCTCCTGCAGAGCTGCAGCTCCCAGGGACACCCAGGAATGCTGCCGGGAGCTTTGGGAGGCTGAGGAGGCTCTGACTGCTCTGCCCGGAGCTCACTGCCCCAAATGTCAGCAGTTTGTAGGATCCCAGGATGGTTGGGAGGCTGAGGAGGCTCTGACTGCTCTGCCCGGAGCTCACTGCCCCAAATGTCAGCAGTTTGTAGGATCCCAGGATGGTTGGGTGGAAGGGAGCTTCAAAATACCTCATTCCTCCCCCTGCCATGGGGAGAGACACCTGCCACCAACACAGGGTGCTCCAACCTGGCCTTGGGCACTGCCAGGGATCCAGGGGCAGCCACAGCTGCTCTGGGCACCCTGTGCCAGCCCCTCCCCACCCTCCCAGGGAACAATTCCTCCCCAATATCCCATCTAGCCCTCCCCTCTGGCAGTTTAAAACCATTCCCACTTTTCCTGTCACTATGAGCTCACATAAAAGCTCCTCTCCCTCCTTTCCATGAGCCTCTGAAGGTACTGGGAGGCAGCAATTCCTCACGTTTTCCATTTGGTTTCTATTTCCAAACCATTCTTTTTGAGTTTTCCTTATCAGTTGTTGCTGTTGCACACTCAGTGCAGCACTGGGTATATTTTAAGTAAATTTCATTAGTTTCCACCACAACTCCAGGCAGTGCCCAGGTCAAGGCAAGCTTCCTCAGGAAAACAACAATTTGGCTGTGACAGAATTTTCCTAACATCAGCATCTAAAACACTGCTGAGGCAGCAAAGTTACAAATTTACATTCTGGTCTTCAGTGGAAAAAAAAAATAAAAATGAAACCTTCACTTATTCTGAGCTAGTGGGGATTTATTTCAGGGTGGTTCCTCCTCTTCAATATTAAGAAAAATAATGTTTGAGAAAACATTATTCAATATAGCTAAAGAGGAGATTAAAAAACCCCCACATCAGAAGGAATTGCTGAAAGCTGATTAAGAAAAAATTCCCAACAGGAAGCTTGGAAAGTGCAAGCTTTTTGCAGGGCTCTGGATGCATTCCAAGTGTTTGCCTTTAGCTCATTCTGTGACTCAGAACAAAAGCCATTAAGAGAAACACAGTTCTCAAAGGCCTCAAATCTAATTATTATCTTATTTTTTCCTTTCATTAGAGGGGAACTGGACAAAAAGAGGAACCTTTCCTGTGGCCCAAGGCAGCAGCACTGAAGCACTAACATTGTTTTCCTTGTACAAGTAAGAAAGCACTGGAATCCTCCCTCGGCTCCTGAACCTTGAACTTCCCATCACCACTGCCCTGGTGGCAGCTCGAGGCACCACGATTTTAGGAGGGTAAGTGTTGCAAACCTGAGGGAGAACAGAGAAAAAAAACTCAGATATTGTTAATGAGCACTTCGAAATTCATGTAAAATTCTTCTTTAGGTTATTAGGTAACAAGGTATTCAGGAAAACAATGCAGGAAACAATTCACTCTGCAGCTGAACCTAAAAACTGCACAATGCAGATTAAAAGGAAGTTCTTTAAATCCAGAAATTTTGAGGGAAGTTTCTGATTTAGATTCACAGAATGGTTTGGGGTGGAAGGGACCTTAAAGCTCATCCCATCCGTGGGCAGGGACACCTCCCACTGTGCCAGGCTGCTCCCAGCCCCAATGTCCAGCCTGGCCTTGGGCACTGCCAGGGATCCAGGGGCAGCCACAGCTTCTCTGGGCACCCTGTGCCAGGGCCTCACACCCTCATGGCCAAGAATTCTTCCCACAAAAGGAGAAATTAAGAACAACTATATTTAAAAAGTTTTAAATCTTTTGCAATGTGAAAGGCACTGCCAGCACTGAGGTGGAATCCTCAGAGAGCAGCTTCATCCTTTCTCCTCAAACAAGCAGAGTCTTTGCAGCAGGGACTTCACAGATAAGCTCCTCTCCAAGCCTGGCTTTAAGTCAGGCTTGCCAAGTTTGAAACACAAACGCTGAGGAAACTCTAAAGCACTGACAGCTGAGAGTTGCACTGCAGCAAGCAAAGCCTCACAGAGTGATTTGANAACTCTAAAGCACTGACAGCTGAGAGTTGCACTGCAGCAAGCAAAGCCTCACAGAGTGGTGCAAACAGCAGCTCTCACTCAGATCTCAGTGCAGGCAAACCTGGCACAGCTCAGGCTTGTATCTCTTCAACCCTCAGCTTAAAGCAAAGAAAGCTACAGGGGAAGCTTGTGGAGACCCAGGGGAAGGGATTCAGGATTCTGAATGTCTTGGTGTCTTCCTTGGAGTTGCTTGCTTTGTTTTTTCACCAGCCAGGTCTGACTGTACACAGCCTCAGAGGAACTAAAAAGGGAAATAATGTGGAGCAGGATTTTGAACAAGCTTGCTGACAAATGCTTTTGTTCAATTTTGTTTAGATCCAAGTTGGCCTTTCAGGGAAAACAACAGCAGCAGGCAGTTCAGACTGCAATGTCAGAGAGCCCTTAGATAGCAGAAGATCCAACTGAGAAAACAAAAATAGGTCTGTTTTCCACTGCTGTTTTCTCCTTCCTTCCTTCCCTAGTCCCTCTCCACTCTGCCTCATTCCCTACCCACCCAAACTGCTGCCATTCCCTTCTCTCCTCCACATCTGTCACCAGCCAGGTGGGACAGGCTTTGGAAATACCAAAAGCAGCTCAGGCTACTCGAGGCTTTGCCCAAGAGCTCATTTGACACTTGTGGAGGAAAACAAAGCTCTGCTCCCTTGCCAGAGGGATCAAAGCACAACAAGGTGACTCTGCAGCTCTCCTGGAGCACCAATATCTGCAACTCCTCAGCAGGATGATGCGCTTTGACTCAAACCAAGTGAGCTCCTTCCTCCCCAGAGGCAGCAGCAGGGCTGGCATTAATAACAACAAGGAGATAGTGCAGTAAGTGGCTCCTTGGGGCAGGAATTACCTCATAGTCCTTATTAATATCTGTGATTTCCCAGTAGTCGTTGGGAATTCCCATGCGCTGGTAATCCAGTTTCAAATCAATCAGTTTCCATCCCATTTCTCGGTTCTCTTTGGACATTTTAGGATTGTAAGAGAAAGCATAAAGATCTTCGGGTTTCACTGGGAAGGAGAAAGAAAAAAAATCAACAAGGTGAGAGATGCAAAGACATCCAGAGAGGTCAAAACTTCTGGGAATCAATAACTGAGAGCTCCAGAGGAGTATTTGAAGTATTTAGAACTTCTCAGCCTTTTCTAGGGTTTTGGTTGGGTAGTTCAATTCATCCTGGAATCCTCAGGATGACTCAATACTCAGTTCCCAAATGCAGGGAGATACATTAATTCTAACAGAGTGTTTTAGCCCAAGATGGAACAAATCATTTCTCCTAAACCAATGACTTCCTCCTGAATTCACTGCAGTAAGGGTGTTAGATGAGATTTATATCAAACCATTAATTCCCATATAAAAACATGCATTAAAAGATCTGTTTTCTGTGGAGAGTTCATACAACTGCTCCTGTAAGGTCACAGCTCAGCCAGAAATTCTGAGACTGGAAAACTTTAGGGAAGTGTGGAATCTTGCTGTCAGCCCAACAAAGGCTTCAGGCTGGCTCTGACAAATGCCCATTTACCATCCCAATCTCCTTCCCTCTCTCCACAAAATGCAAACCCAACCAGTAACTCATCCAGCTGATTGCCAAGGCAGCTCCAGACACAGAGGGAAACCTGTCAGAGGCTGATGAAGCAGCTGGTTACTGGGTAGGTAACCCAGAGCTGCCCATCACACGTGTGCAAATCATCACTAAAGATGTGCTGTGCCAAAAATCCATGAAGGGAGCACACCCACAGACATCTTTAAACAACAAAAAAAGCACTGTTCCAATCCAGAAGCAGAAGAAAAGAAAGAGCTACAGCATTTACAGAGTTAAGCAGAGAACAAAGGGAACTGGTGTGAGCCCCTGCAGCGACACCTCCCACGCTTCAGGCACTACCCAAACCTCTCATTTCTAAAACCTCAAAGAGCAGTGACAGCTTTTAAATGGAACACCACAAACCTGCCAGCCACAGCATCAGGAGGAGAACTTGAGAACTAAGAAAACTCCAAAGAGCACAGGGGGATGCTGGGAATAGACACAAGCCTTAATATCAATTAAAAAGGAATCCAAACTCAGCAAACTCCGTTTCTCCTACAGGATTTTCAGCCCAGTCCTGTGAGAAGCTGCCTGGTGCCATTAATCCCCTTCCCTCAGCCTGGTGACACTGTGACAAATTGCAATTACAAATGACATCCTTGTAATAGCACAACTCCAAATGCTGGTTCTAGCACCCCAAAATCAGAGGCTGCCACAGGCAGAAGGAACTCAGTGGAATGCTGCCCTGCAAGAAGAGCCTGAAAATTCATCCAGGCTGGAATAAAAAGCTGGAGCTAGAAGAGAGCACAGGGTTTGGAGGGTGTGTGGCTCACACTCCCAGAGTGACTCCGAGTCAGGGCAGGCTTTCAGAACTGAGTAAAAACACTGCAGAGCAGCCTAAACATGCTGCTGGAAACAGAGCAGAGATGCCAATTTGTGAGATTCCAGAATTCTAGATTAGCTAGGAAAGACAGAACTGCACACAGCCAACAGCTGGGTGACACAAGAGACTGACAGCGGTCGAGTGTGGGAGATGAACTTTGCACAGCTCTCCAGAAGTTCCTCATGGGAGACCACATCATTCCCACTGCCAGAGAGTGACAGAATCACAGAGGTTTGGGTTGGAAGAGCTCATCCAGTGCCACCCCTGCCATGGCAGGGACACCTCCCACTGTGCCAGGCTGCTCCCAGCCCCAATGTCCAGCCTGGCCTTGGGCACTGCCAGGGATCCAGGGGCAGCCACAGCTGCTCTGGGCACCCTGCACCCTCCCAAGGAAGGATCCTTCCCCAATATCCCATCTAAACCTGCCCTCTCTCAGTGTGAATCCATTCCCCCTTGTCCTGTCACTCCACACTCCTGCAAACAGTCTCTCTCCATCTTTCTTGCTGGCCCCAAGGACTGTGTTTAGTTTGGAAGCAATTGTCCTGCCCCACAGAGCTCAGCTCCCTCAGGTTTGAGCTTTTCTCTGTTCCCAGCCCTGCAGTGCCCAGTGTAACTCTGCAGCTCCCTGGAGCTCGTTCAGTGCTGTTCTCTCATGCTCACACTGACATAACAAAGCCTCTCCAGCTCGCTCTCCAAGGACACCCAGACCCTCCTGGGCCCAACAACTGCAAACCTTCATCTTGGCGAGAGGGGGGCAAGCTTGGGCAAATTCCATCCTTGCCTGGCTTCTGCTTGGGCAATTGATGCTGATATCAAAGTGGGAAGAACTCGGGAGCTGGCATTGTCCATGTTGGGATGCACTGAGGCAGGAGCCTCTGGAGCCCAGAGTGTGACCTCTGAAGGCCTTTCCAATCAATCCCTCCTTTATTCCTTTATTCCTGTCTGCTCTCTGTTTCTAGGGAGCCATTTAAGGCATCACCCTGAGCCCTGCCATCACCCCTGATGCTGGAAGCTGATTGTGATC
This sequence comes from Vireo altiloquus, assembly GCA_013396875.1. Classification (NCBI taxonomy): domain Eukaryota; kingdom Metazoa; phylum Chordata; class Aves; order Passeriformes; family Vireonidae; genus Vireo; species Vireo altiloquus. The sequence continues at coordinate 157,719 of VZRF01000946.1, forward strand.
CCAGCACAGCTTTCCCAGAGCTCGGCTCAGAGCATTCCAGAGATTCCCAGGACAGATTCCCATTCCCAGTACCTGGCTGGGAGAGCTTGAGCAGGGAGGTGAACACGTCGTGGCAATCCCTCTCCTGCCCAATGACAAAGTGAGCCACGTGGAAGTTCTTGCAGTGGATGAGCAGAGGGTACCCAGCTGTGGTCAGGGGCAGCTTCTCCACGCTGGAGATGTGGTGATGCAGGATCTGGAGAACAGGGAACAGACATCACTTGTCACTGAGAAAGCTGAGAGCAGTACAAGCAAGATATGAAAGCTTTGTAATACAATCAGCTGTTTGTGCTTCCTGCAGCTAAGGAGCAGCAGAAAATGAGTTTATTTGTGATATTTATCAAACATAAACTGCACTCAAAACCCAGGGAACCAAAGCAGGACTGAAAAAACACAGATGACCTACATAAATTACTTTCAGAGACAGATGTGCAGCTCAGTTTACCTGGTGCACTTTGCTTTCCTTCCACCCCCATATGAAATACATTCTGTCATTCCCATTTTATCTTAGAATTAATAAAATAGGCTAGTTTCAGTGCTCATTCTGCACTTCTAAAAGCCGCAAATTCACGTTTAGTGGTTTTGTATACTGAGTTTGAGACAGGAAATGGCAAAAGTTTTTTACATTCCTTGAACTGACACTAATTCCACGAGTGAACTCTATCAGGTCACATCACCATTGTGCTCATTTCCTTCCCAGGCAGCTGCTTCGGGGAAGCATTCGGTATCAAAATGCCATAAAAGATACCACTACAGCTTTGGGATTCCCAAACCTGTTTATTCTGGAAATGAGAGCATTAAGTTCCAGCACACAGGGAATGGTTTTAAACTGCCAGAGGGCAGGGCTGGATGGGATATTGGGGAGGAATTGTTCCCTGGGAGGGTGGGCAGGCCCTGGCACAGGGTGATGTGACCAGGATGGATGGGGCTGGGAGCAGCTGGGGACACTGGGAGGTGTCCCTGCCCATGGCAGGGGTGGAATGGGACAATCCTTCAAGTCCCTCTTCCTCCAAACCATTCTGTGATCTGAATTAACTCTTCCAGGTGCGTTTCCACCCCACCATACCCATGTTTCCTTCCTGACTTCAGCAGAGGCATCCACGTAGATGAGGTGTGTGGCTGTCAGGTACAAGGTCCCGCTCGCTGCTTTCCTGTTGGCATAGCGATCCAGCAACTTCACATTTTCAACCTGCAGCAGGAACACAGCATGGAAACACTTCAGGATCCCAGACTGGATCCTGGGAATCCTATGTTGAGGTTGGAAGAGTCCTCCGGGATCATCGAGTCCAGCCTGTGCCCGATTCCCACCTCATCACCCAGCCCATGCCCAGTTGTTCCTCGCACATGGACACCCCAAACCTCCCTGGCAGCCCCTTCCAAGGCCTGACCTCCCTTTCCAGGCAGAAATTCCTCCTGTCCAGCTCTGGTGGAAGAACTACCTAACTCTATTCATTCAACTTCTAACACACAACTCACGAAGCAAGACGGAAAAAACCAAGAATTTAAGTCCCCCCTGCAGCACCAAGTCAGCTTTACACCATAAACTCCAATTATTTGTCCATGAGTTAAAGCCATAAAGGTTAAGCAAACAGCCGTGGTTCAGCACCAGCAAATCCTAACAGGATTACTGGATTTGCAGCCAAGATGATCCCAGTTTGTTACTGTGCAAGGTTGCAGAAATAACAAGACAAAGGAAAGACTTGTCTGTGCTCAGGGTGATCAACATGTTGCTCTGAAAGGAACAACCCTCTCCAGTCTGACTTCCCACTGCTCACTCCCCATGAGTAGCTACTTCTTGTAACTCACTTCCTGGCCTCCAAGTGCATTTCATAAACCACACCAAGCTAATTAATAAAAAACAGCTTTAAAAAACATCAGCGCAGACATAATAAAATATGTTACAACCCTGGATTGATTTTCTCCTGGCCTATTTGCTGCCTAATGAATGCAGATGGGATTTTTCTTTCGCCATTAAGCAGGAATAGTGGGGAAAAATAATTGGATGGACAATGAAAACAAATGTTTTAGCGGTAAATGATAGATTAGTTCTGAGTGTTGAATGTGTGAGCTTCCATATGCTAGTCTCAAGTAAATCATGGAAAATCAAAGCAAATAAACTTGGAGAGTAGAGGCCTGGGCTCAGTGTTCTCTTAGCAGGTCATGTTTTTCAGTAGATATAACTATTAAATATAATATTGCCCTTTTCAGGGCACCCCAGACATGCAGGACCAGCACATGCAGGGCAGGGAGTAAAGAGCATCCCCAAACCAATGCCCTAGAGAATAAAACTAATAACAACAATCTCCACTGCAATAAAGAATAAAATAAAATTATCAACTGCTGCCTGAATACATGCAATTCCTTTCAGCACAGCATTCCCAGAGCTCTTGTTTGACTTAATTCAATGGGAAAAAAACGCCCCACATTTCGATTCACCCATGGGGGTTGAATCTCCGCGCTTTGAGAGAAAGGAAACATTCCGGATTCATCCCCAAACCACCTCGGGATCAGCACCCCCCTCTGAAATCCCCTCCCCACAAAGGAGCCACCAACACCTTGGCACCGCGGCTGTGAGACCCCCCCAGCCCAGCCCTGAGAGCGCAGGGGCTGCTCCGCTCCGCGGCGGGGGAGCGAAGGCAGCCGGCGGTGAGGGAGCGAAGGCAGCCGGCGGTGAGGAGCGGGCCGGAGTCCCGGCCGGGGTTACCTTTGGGGTGCTGATGTGCTCCATGGCCGCCCGGCCCCGCCGTCAGGGGCCGCCCCGCCGCCATGAGGG
>VZRF01000948.1:0-32879 GCA_013396875.1 Vireo altiloquus
AGAAGTGGTGAAAGGGAGCTCCCCACAAATTTGCAGTCCAACGCCCGAGGGGGACTGCTAGTGGTTTATCGGGTCCAGAGTAATTTTCGGCTTTATTTAGCGTTCACCCTTTGCGAGGGCGGAATCCCACCTAGTGGGCGAGCAGGATAACCATGGGTGCCCGGTTATCGGCTGCTCAGAAAGAAGTTTATTTCCAAGTTGGTTCAACCCTTTTTGGTCGTGGCTTTGAGTTCAAAAAATCCCAGTTGAAAAAGTTCACCCACTGGATCTTTGCTCATCTCCCAAATGTTTCTGTAGAAAAAACTTATGACCTAAATTTCTGGAACGAAGTGGGGAATAAAATGTCCGAGTTAATGGTCAGAGGGGACCATTCGGGCAACAAATATTTTCAATTATTAATTAAGATAAAGATGGCAGTGGCCCAACAACTGGAACGGGGGAGAATGAGCAAAGGTCCAAAAGTTAAGACCCCAGTTACGCCTCGGTCAGTCCGATTCGCGTCCCCAGTTGTTTCCCGAGTCCCGTCTACCTCTTCTCTCGTCCCTAGCCCACCTTCCCCTACTCCGAGNCCCCAGTTCAGAGATCTCGATTGCGTTTAGGTTCAAGAGACCCTTCCCCTGAAAATTCTGATTACCCATATTACACAGATCCAAAACCCCGACGACGCACTTCTTCCCGAAACCCTTTCTCTAACCCTCTATCTTATTCCTCTTCTTATTCCTCTTCCCCTGTTACCAGACCCCGTACCTCTCTGAAAAGACATTCCCTAAGTGTTTTTCCCTCCGAGAGCAGCTACCCTGACCCACAAAATGGCGCCCAAACCCCTTCCCCTCAAGATGGCTGTCGCCACGTGGCGAGGAGTCCATCTTGGGCTTCTTCTACCCATAACCCCTTCTTTCCCGTTTCCTTCTCTAAACACAACCCCTTCCGCCCCAAGCCCTCGGCCCCTCCCCTCGAACCTACATCATCTCCCTTCCATGACCCCTCCTATCCCTCAATTGATCCTTCCCCTTCCCAAACGTCAATCTCCTCCGGGACCGCCCCTTTTCCCTCCTACTCACCGGCTCCACCCCAGTCCTCTCGACCCTCCTCCTTCCCAATTTCCACACCTAACCCCTCCCCTAACTCCTCCCCACTTCCGGCCCAAGCCTCCGCTCACTCCCTTCCGGCTCCCAGTTCCCACGCTCCCCCTTCCGGTTCCCACGCCTGGTGTCCAGAAGGGGTGGGTCCAGAGACCGGAACCCGGAACTGGAGGCCACACCCTTCGCCGCTCCGGTGACCTACGGGCGTCGGGGACAATTTGTGAATTGGCAGCCATTGCCGTTCTTGGCCAAGAAAGAATTGTGCCGAGCGGCAAAGGAGTTCGGGAGGAAGAGCGCCGGCTTCAAAGGATTGCTGACAGCTACGTTTAGTTCGAACATTTTAGTTCCTAATGATATCAAAGACCTGTTTTCATGCCTGTTAATCTCCCCAGAATACCGATTATGGGAGACGACGTGGAAAAAACAATTACCTGTTCTTCTCCCCGAACTCCTCTTAAACCCCGACACGGCCATTGACGCCGACACGAATAATATAACCCTGGACCACCTGTGCGGCGAAGGGGATTGGAGCAAGTCTGCTGTGCAAGCGGAAAAAATCCCTAGAGAAGTTTTAGATAGGGTTCAGAAAGTGGCTTTGAAAGCCTTCCAAATCATGCCATCAAAAGAACCCACCATGAAATATACGGATATCAGACAAGGTCCCAAAGAGGCTTTTGCCGACTTCTATTATTGATTAGAGGAAAGTGTAGAAAAACAAATTGACGATCCGGTGGTACGGGACAAAATAATTCTTTCCCTTGCGCAGCAGAATGCGAACCATGAATGCAGGCAAATCATCCTTTCCCTTCCCTCTCATCCCCCTCTCACGATTGACCAAATTCTAGAAGCCTGCACAATGAGGCAAGCTGCCCTTGCCCAAGAGGCCCAACCCCCACCAATCATGAAACCCCCTAAGCGTGCCTTTCCTCTTCAACCCCAACCTTCCCCTAACCAAGACCAAGGTTTTCCCTCTCAAGGCTTCCCTCTCCATCCCCAACCTTACTTCCCCTCTCAACCCCAACCTTTCCCCTACCAAACCCAGCCTTTTCAAGTCCAATCATTTCCCCCACAATAATGGCTGAAATGCCAACCAACAGCGTGCCCATCAATGCACAAGCACCAAGAGTCTCAAACCAACAGTGCTACCGCTGCGGCCAGTTTGGCCACTTTGCCGCGAACTGCCCGATGGCACCAACAGCGACCAATAGGGGGAACCCCGGGGGAGCCTCAGGGGGAGCTGTCCCCAAAAACCCAAAACCCTATGCTAGACCCTTCCCCAACCCCAAGAAAACTGCCAACTCTCCTGCCGCGCAAAAAAACTAGGTGTGCAGCGCGGCCCCGTCCTGCGCGATAACACAAGTCAAGACGAGGGGGAATTTTATAGATATGATGTAAGGCCAGGACCCCTTGTGCCCGGGACATTGCAGGTGCTGCGAATCGGCTCCGAGTTCGTCTGCCGACTTATGATGCCTTTCTACTTTAGACTATCAGACTGGACTCCACTCCCTATCGATTGGGGAAACCCGGATGTGACCGACTTCATACGTAAGTTCCCTGCGACCAAAGAGTTCCTCGTTGTTGGGATGGACAACTGCACACCCCCCGAAGTTGAGATCGCTCCCCAAGTGGTGTGTCCCACTGGGGGACCGACTCAGCTTCAGGTGCGCTGTGTCCATCCTCCCTTCTACCTACCGGACGGGCAGGTCATCGCCCAAATTATTCCCGTGAAACCTCGTGCCCCTGACGTTCAGTGGCACTGGTCAGAGCGAGATCTTCAAGTATACTGGTTAGAAGCCTTAAACCAAGAAAAACCCCTCACAACCTGTTTTCTCCGGCAGGGAAACAAAGAAATAGAATTAGATGGGATGATGGACACGGGGGCGGATGTCACCCTTATTCCGCCTCACCGGTGGCCCACGGAGTGGGAACTGCAAACCGTGGGAAGCCGCGTCGCTGGGATCGGAGGAACACAGATGGCAAAAATATCAGAAAACATGGTGCAAATAGAGGGGCCAAATGGGAAATTGGCCAACATACGCCCATTTGTTGCAAATGCAGGGTATACCTTGTGGGGGAGAGACGCCATGTCTCAATGGGGAGTCTCTTTGAACATCCCTGACACTCCCCAGGGTTTTTAGGTGCGGCCACTGANATCAACCGAGAAGCCCCTTGGAGACGGTATCACTGGCGGGTTCTGCCTCAAGGCATGAAGAATTCGCCAACCATTTGCCAGTGGTACGTTTCCAACGTGTTGTCGCCGGTGCGCGCCAAGTTCGGAAAAGCCGTCATCCTCCATTATATGGATGACGTGCTTGTGTGTGCGCCCAACAACGACGAACTCCAGAAAGTACTTGACTCCACAATTAGGGCCTTGCAAGAGGCTGGCTTTGAATTACAAGAAGCGAAAGTCCAGCGGCTGCCGCCCTGGAAGTATCTGGGCCTTCAAATTACTAATCGGCAAATAACACCCCAAAAAATCCAATTGGCAGATAGGCCTCAGACTCTCCGGGAGCTTCACCAACTGTGTGGACAGCTGCAGTGGATCAGGCCTTGGGTGGGGATTCCCCCAAAAACGTTGAACCCGCTGTTTGAACTTCTAAGAGGGGGAGAAGACCTGGATACACCCAAGACCTTGACCCCTGAGGCCAAGACAGTGGTGGAGGACGTCAATGAGATGATCTCCACCCGCCAAGCGAATAGGTGCAACCCAAATCTGGCTTTCAAATTTATTGTCATGGGGAATTTGCCGCATTTACACGGGCTGATTTTCCAATGGGACACAGACGAGAAAGATCCTCTTTTGATCATAGAGTGGGTCTTCTTGTCCCATCAACATCCCAAAAGTGTCACCACGCCGCAGGAGCTGATGGCTCAACTGATATCCAAAGCACGCCTCCGCCTGCGGACTTTGGCGGGGTGTGACTTTGCGTGCATCCACCTTCCGTTAAAACTGTCGACTGGGAAGCTCACGAAGGAGGCCTTCAAAGCTCTCCTTCGTGAAAACGAGATGCTCCAATTTGCGCTTGATAGCTACTCTGGCCAAATTTCGATTCAGTGTCCTGGCCACAAATTTTTTAATGCTAATTTTAACCTGATTCCAAAAAGTCTCCGGAGCATGAAGCCCCTCAGAGCTCGGACCGTTTTTACCGACGGGTCAGGTGGTTCCCACAAGTCAGTCATGACTTGGACGGACCCTCACACTCAGCAGTGGGAGATGGATGAGAGGATCGTGAAGGGATCCCCACAGGTTGCTGAGCTGGCCGCTGTCGTCCGAGCCTTTGAGAGGTTCCCCGGACCCCTAAATTTAATCACAGATTCAGCATATGTCGCAGGAGTAGTATCGAGGGCTGACCACGCTGTATTAGGACATATCTCGAACCCAGTCATTTACCACTTGCTGTCGAAGTTAGTAAATATCGTCTCCCACCAACAGCAACCATATTTTGTGATGCATGTCAGGTCACACACCGACCTTCCCGGCTTTATTGCCGAAGGGAACTGCAGAGCGGACACCCTAGACGCCCCAGTCCAAATGGAGGGCCGGCCACGTCTGTATCAACAAGCCGCACAGAGCCATCAGCAATTCCATCAAAATGTCCCAGGTCTCGTCCGCCAGTTCCACCTAAGGCGAGACGAGGCTAAGGCGATCGTTGCGGCCTGCCCCGAATGCTCGAAGACCAACGCCCCTTCCTTGGGAGCTGGAGTCAACCCCTGGGGAACGGGCAGTTGCGAGCTGTGGCAAACCAATGTTACACACATCCCCGAATTTGGACGCCTAAAATATGTACATGTATCGGTTGACACCTTCTCGGGGGTGATCTTTGCGTCTGCCCACACAGGCGAGAGAGCGCTGGACGCTAAGAAGCACTTAGTGCAGGCATTTGCCTTTCTTAGCGTCCCAAAAGTCCTCAAGACCGACAATGGGCCGGCCTATACTTCGAGGGCGTTCGGAAAATTTTTATCAGAGTGGGGCATCATTCATAAGACCGGAATTCCTTATAACCCCACTGGCCAAGCCATAATCGAAAGGAGTCATCATACCCTAAAGAGGACTCTACAAAGACAAAAGGACTCTGACCTATCCTGCCCCCATTCCCGACTTAGTAAAGCTTTATTTACTATTAATTTCCTTAATTGTTCCTTTGACGATCCCAACCCCCCTATCCTGCGACATTTTTCTAACGACTCGAGACTGAAGTTTTCCCCTTGCCCCCAAGTTGTATTCAAAAACCCTGAGACTGACCAACTAGAGGGACCCTACCCGTTGCTTACGTGGGGCAGGGGATACGCTTGTATCTCTACTCCCACGGAAGTAAAGTGGGTCCCGAAAAGACTTGTCAAACCATGGACTCGGAGTCAGAAAGTTCCAGCTGCTGCCAATAACAATCCACCCGTCCCCAGCGACCCCACCGACAAGACCGTGGCATCAAATCGGAAAAAGAAAAGGGCGTGTGCAGGAGAGACTCTGGCTCTCGACTCCTTCTACCCAAATCAGACCCTATCCGCCAATCCCTTCATCCCTACCCCAAAGAACTCAACCCCTTTTATTTGCCCTAACGTCCGCCCGCCTCCCCGAAGGTTTTTCCCGGAGGCTGCCCAGGTCCTTCCCCAATATTAAACTCTCCTGTGTTCTTTCCTAGATCCCATCAAGATGAACCCCTGCTCAGCACCCCTCCTCATTCTTGCTGTCCTCGTCTCCTTCCACCTAGCAGACTTGTGGATTTTGCCGCAGCCCAAAGCTAACGTTTGGACAACGTTGGCCAAATCGTTGAACCAAACTGGGCTGTGCATGTCCCTGAGAAGCTCGGAGGACCCTATGTCGACTTGTCTGGTGGGGATTCCTCTCGGTGATAACGAGTACCCCTTTGTAGGTAAAAAGCCCGACCCTGTTACCACCTGGGACGAGTGGACTGGGTCGCTCCCGATTGCACCAAACGAGCCTCAGGAACTGGACCTCCTGGGGTCCGCAAAGGCCACCCACTGTGTTAGTTTTTACTACAAGATCAAAAATCGCGAGTGGGTGGATGGGAGCCATACAAAGTTAACGCAGGTTACCCCTTATGAGAAGTTTTATCAAGCTCCCTTTTGGTGCAATCACACTGCCACCAAAACGGCCAACTCCACTCGGAAGCCCAGACAACTTCCGAAAGGAGTTTTTTTTATATGTGGTAACTGGGTCTGGGTGGGAATCCCCTCTCGCCTTAGGGGAGGACCCTGCACCCTGGGCCAATTGGCACTCCTTACGCCAGACAAAAAACACTTGCTTGAGTGGCAAAAGATCAAAAACTCTAGAACCCGGAGGCATTACCTCCACGAATTAGAAGCCAATTGTGAATCCAAAATTGATGACTGGCCCAGATCAAAACGTATTGTAGCGTCTTTGCTACTGCCCTGGGTGACTGTCGCCAAGGCCCTAGGGGAGATTAGCCACATTGAGTGCTGGTTAGGCAAGCACGCTAATCTCACCTCCAAGGCTTTGGCTGAACTCCTCGAAGACGAGGAAACGACCAGGCGGGCGACTCTCCAAAACAGAGCAGCAATCGATTTCCTCCTGCTCGCCCAGGGACATGGGTGCGAGGAATTTGAGGGACTTTGCTGTTTCAATTTGTCCTCGCACAGCACGAGCATCCACCAATCAATTCAAGATATCCGCCAAAGCATACATGAACTAAAGAAGGAGAACGAAGACTGGCTCGGGAACATCCTTACGGGATGGGGAATAAGTGGCTGGGCAGGATCCATTTTGAAGACCTTCTTCCTCATCGTTACTATTGTGCTGTTAATCTTCATCGCCCTAACTTGTTTTAAAAAGTTGTTCCTTAATTTGATGATTCAAAAGGAAAAGTCGTATTGGGTTCCTAAGAACACCCCCGCCATTTCTTTTCCCTCGACCCCAGTGTCTACTCCGCAACGCCCAAGGAACCCCCAAGTCCTCGCCATCGACTGGGTCGACTTTACACCCCGGGCAAGTGATGAAGAACTATCCGATGGAGTATGCGAGGAAGAAGTCTGAAAAGTGAAGTTTGTAAAGACAATGACCACCCCTCCCTCACTTTCCATTCAAAACAAAACAAAAAAGGGGGAGATGTGGTGGCGTTAAAGACGTTATTCATCTTGCCTTGTTCTCCCAGGAAGTTCTTGTTTACCCCCAAGTTGAGATGGTTTGTTCTGTTACCCCCCGAGAATGCTGTAAAGTTCTGTAATCCCAGCCTCCCTTCCCAAGCCCCTCCTCCCCTGTCCCCTGTTATGGACATGCCTCCACCCCTTTTCCAGATCCTTCACCATCCATCACCCTAAATACTTGCCCCTTTGCCCGTCAATCCTCCCTGAGAGCCGGCCCTGTTCCAGAAAGATCTCCTTCATTCGATGCCCTGTTGGACTGCTACCTTGTCAGTCTTCCCAAGTTGCCTTGCATTGGAGGTTAGTCCAGTGCCCCCTCCCCTGACTCCTCCCTCAGGGAGCCATGATTGGTTCCTTGACTGTACCCTCCCCTTGTTACCACCCCCCCTTAAAAGTGGCTGCACCGAGCTCTTCTGGGCTCTCTCAGCCAGGCCCCCTTAGGTGTATAAGGACTTTGTTGTGCTCTCCGACAGAGACAATAAATCCTGTTACCCTTACTTAACCTGACTGAGTGAGACCTTCTTTATTCCCCTCTCCCAAGTCCTCGTCGCAGAGTGTGGCAGAGTGCCGTGCAGCTGCTGTTGCTAGGCAACAGGGCTCCAGCCGAGGAGGGGTGGCTCAGACACCTAGGAACATAGAAACAAGCAGGCAGAGGAGCAGCTGGCGTCTCCAAGATAATCGCAGGCGCCGAAGAAATTCTCTTGAGCTTGCCGGGCAGGTGAGGCCAGCCATCTCACCCCTTTCTCCAGCGGCCGACTCTACGGGTCCGCGCAGCGGGAAAAGAAAACCGCGCTGCGACACCCCCCACCGGAAGTGGGGACTGTGGGAACCGGAACCTGGAACCAGAAGGAGGCCATCTTGAATTGGCCCCAGTCACATATAACAGGGCCGGGGGTAACCCAAGATGGGAGCCCCTTTCTCAACAGCTGGTCCAGGACCTGACAAAGGCCCTGAAAGAACACGGTCTCAACAGTACGTATTTCCCGAGGGTATTGGCATCAACCCTCCGGACGAATAGACTGATACCATATGATATTCAGACAGTTTTCTCTGCCATCCTTGACCACGCAGAATACCTGCTGTGGGAGGGGATGTGGCACGGACTTCTGTCTGAAACACTTGTCAAGTTCTTACAAGCTCCCGGCACAGCTGTTGACAACAGCAATGCGCCCTTGACGATCGACCACCTAACGGGCCAAGGAGCGTTCGCCGATCCCAGAGATGAGGCAAGGCTGCTACCGGAACCAATTTTAAGGAAGTTGGTAGAGGTGGCTGAGGAGGTGTTGTTCACCATGCCTCCAAGAGTGCCCATGGTTCTCTTTTCCGATGTGAAACAAGCAAATGATGAGTCCTTTTTAGATTTTGTTGGTAGGCTCAGGAAAGCCATCAATGCGCAAATTGAGCAGCCAGAAATGAGACAACCCCTCCTGCTCAAGATGGCCTGGGTCAATGCCAATGAGGTCTGCAAGCGTCTGCTCATTTTGCTGGCAGCCAAACCACCGCCAACCATCAGCGAAATGATCGACATGTGTTTAAGATATGGATACGTCGCAGACCCCGTTGGCAAGCCGCGAAAAACAGTAACCATCGGATCGGTGAAAGAAATAACCATCCCACCTACACCACCTACGGGCACCACACCGCACACCACCCCTACAGCTTCCCCAAAATTCACCACCTGTCACCGGTGCGGGAAGAGAGGCCACTTTGCCAAGGACTGCCTAGCCCCGAGACCCATCTCCCGGCCCTCCACCCCAACATCGGCGAGGAACAGCTGGGCAGGAAACTAGGCAGCCAGCGCGCAGCGGCAGCGCGCTACGATATAAATGCGGCCGACATCGGACAGACCATACCTACGCAGAAGACCTGGGGGCCAGGTGCCAAACTCGCACTCACCACCTGGACGGCTGTGCACCTGACGACGCACCTCTGGCATATCACCGAAGGGTGCTTCTGCCCCCCAGATCAGATAAGTGGACCAAAGAACACGCATTTCTTTATATTGGCAGACTCTGCGTTTACACCACCTTTTCTTGACATTCCCCCCCAAAGAGTGGAAGTGGAGAACACAAATATCGTAAGGCTCCTGATCAGGTGTGTCAACCCCCCGTATTTCCTTCCCCAGGGCACCATCATTGCCCAGGCAATACTTCTGCCTTGGGAAGCGTCCACAGATCAGTCAATACCTACGATCTGCTGGGCGCAACTCATGGGGAAGGACGAGCCCCTGCTGGAGTGCCGGGTGCGAAAAGACAATCACACCTTAAACATCACGGGAATGGTTGACACAGGTGTGGATGTGACGGTCATCCCTTCCAACAAGTGGCCGTCACATTGGGAGCTGCAGACACTGTCAGGCGTTGTCAAGGGGATTGGCGGGCACCAATTGGCGAAACAAAGTACGAGCATCATTCAAATTGAAGGGCCGGACGGACAATTGACTTCAGTCCATCCATTCGTTTTAGATACCGGGTTTACCCTGTGGGGACGGGACGTCCTCAATCAGCGGGGGGCAAAATTGGAATTGTCGCCCCCCCGGAAGGATTTTTAAATGCGGCCACTGTGGAGCGCCGTGACCCACCAGTCCAGAAGTTAAAATGGAAATCTGACAACTCTGTGTGGGTCGAGCAGTGGCCACTGAAGAAAATAAAATTAAAGGCGCTCCATGAGCTCGTGGAGGAGCAATTAAAACTCGGCCACATCGAGCTGACAATGACCCCTTGGAACTCCCCAGTTTTCGTTATTCGAAAGCCGGGGAAGGACAAGTAGAGGCTCCTTCACGACCTCTGCCAAATTAATAATGTTATTGAAGATATGGGTCCCCTCCAACCAGGGATACCCTTGCCCGCGATGCTCCCCCGAAATTGGCATCTCGCCGTAATTGACATCAAAGACTGCTTCTTCACAATTCCGCTACATCCTGACGATGCCCCAAGGTTTGCCTTCTTGGTGCCTTCCATCAACCGGGAAGCTCCCATGCAGCGGTACCATTGGCGAGTTCTCCCTCAGGGGATGAAAAACTCACCTTCCATCTGCCAATGATTCGTTGCCTGCATCCTGGCACCGGTCAGGAGACTCAAGAAAGATGCCATCATATTCCATTATATGGATGACATCCTTCTGTGTGCGTCTGATGCCCATTATTTGGAGGGGACACTACAGTTAACAATTGCAGAGCTGACCAAGCATAATTTCAAACTATAACCAGACAAAAATCAAAGAGTATGTCCATGGACATACCTGGCACTTAAGATTACTGAGACCACAATCAACCCGCAGCCACTCTCCATCACCAACACACCAAAGACCTCAGTTGAGTTGCAACAACTCTGTGGAGTGGTAGCGTAGGTGAGACAATGGCTGGGACTCACCACCGAGGACATTGCCCCACTTTTAAATCTTTTGAAGGGGGAGCAATGTGCTGGGTCCAAGAGGGAATTGACAACGGAAGCTACAGAGGCCATCAAGAAAGTAGAAGATGCCCTATTACGAATGCAAGCCCATCGATGCCTTCCTGGACAACCCTTCAATTTTGCTGTTGTGGGACAATTGCCGCACCTGTCAGGCCTCATCTTCCATCTGGAAGACGGTTGGGAGGACTCCCTTGTGGTCATCGAGTGGGTGTTCCTCCCGCACCAACCTTCCAAGAGCATGACAACACCACAAGAGCTGATTATGAGGGTGAGGTCATGACTGCGTGCCCTGGCTGCGTGCGATTTTACGTGCATGTACCTACCGTTTAAATTGGATGACCTAAATTACATTCTAGAAACCAACGAGAAATTACAGATTGCCCTGGACAGTTACTCAGGACAAATTTCACAACACTACTTAAAATTGAAAAGGTTCAATCCATTACACCCCGAGTTTTCTAAATTGAAATTAATCCCAAAAGAGATTCGGAGCCCAAGGCCTCTCAAGGCACTGACCGTTTTCACCGACGGGTCCGGCAAATCAAAGAAGTCGGTGTTTACGTGGATGAACCCCGAGACATCCCAGTGGGAGGAGGATGTCCAAATTGTTGAGGGGTCTCCACAAGTTGCCGAACTCGCTGCGGTGGTCAGAGCCTTGGAAAAATTTAAAAACAGACCAATTAATATCGTTACTGATTCGGCATATGTGGCAGGAGTAACTTCCAGGGCCGATTTGGCCTTATTAAAAAAACCTAATTCACAATCAAACAAAAAGATTTACAGCTTGCTCTCGAGACTAGTTTCACTAGTTTCCCACCGGGAGCAACCATTTTTCATAATGCACCTAAGATCGCACACAGATCTTCCTGGGCCACTTGTTGAGGGAAACAGAAGAGCTGATGCTCTGGCTGCCCCTGCTCAGTTTGCCACCCTCCCAGATATTTACCAACAAGCTAACCTAAACCACCAGCAATTCCATCAGAATGTGCCGACCTTGGTCCGCATGTTCCATCTGAGGCGGGACCAGGCCAGAGCCTTTGTGGCGACATGCCCAAACTGCAACAAGTTTGCAGTTCCATCTTTGGGCACTGGAGTTAACCCCAGAGGCCTGCAGAGTTGCGAGCTCCGGCAAACTGACGTCACCCATGTGCCAGAGTTCGGGCAGCAAAAGTATGTCCATGTGTCCATCGACACCTTTTCTGGAGCAGTCTTCGCCTCGGCCCATCACGGGGAAACCACCAAAGACGTTGAGAGACATTTCCTTCAAGCCTTTGCTTCCCTCGGGATTCCAAAAAAGATAAAAACAGACAACGGCCCAGCCTATGTCTCAAAGAGACTTGGACAATTTTTCCAGCGGTGGGGAATTCAGCACACCACCGCCATTCCCCATNGGCATCCCCCATTCGCCGACAGGGCAAGCGGTGGTGGAGCGGACTCACCAAAAAATTAAAAGACTACTAGAAGTCCAAAAAGGAGGTGATGAACTGTCCTCTCCACCCATGAGACTTGCCAAGGTCCTTTTTACCCTGAACTTCTTGAACGGCTAGGAGGCGGCCCCCAACCCGCCTGTTCTAAAACATTTTACCAACTCATCCTTTTTTAAGTTACAGCACAAACCTAAAGTTTGGGTACGAGACCCAGAAACAAGAAAAGAAGAGGGCCCTTGTGAGCTGCAAGCCTGGGGCCGGGGATACGCTTGCGTGTCCACGGCCTCAGGGACAAGATGGATTCCCAGAAAATGGGTCAGACCCTACACAGAGAGACCTGGACAACCTAAAAACAGTAACTCCACAACTAAGACTGATACTATAGACGTGACAGTTGCCTCATGGAGAAGGAGGCGCAAAATCGTAAATGACATTGAGGAGGACCCTGAGACCCTTTTGAGTTTTTTGTTTAAACAGGAGTGATATTATTTATATTGATGGTATTTACATTTTTAAGTTTCAGGAGACCTCCCCCGTGAGTCATGGACGCCCAAGGAGTGGTGCTTCTCCTTGTCCTCGTCACCTGGCTCTTCCCTCCTGGAGTGGCGTGGATCATCCCACAGCCCCGTGAGAACGTGTGGGTGACCCTCGCAAAGGCACTCAATCAATCTAATATGTGCCTGTCGACGGCGGCGGTTGGACACCCGTTCTCCACTTGTCTGGTAGGCATTCCCCTGACATTGGCCGACTATCCGCCTCCTGGCCCCCGCGACCNGGGTTCCGTACAGTGCACCCACATAGCATTAAGTACATTGATCGGAATTGGTGCAATGCTACGGACCCCACGCTCTCTGCTTCCTCGGAAAAGCCCAAGAAAGTCAAAAAAGGGCTTTTCCTGATTTGCGGTGACCAGGCGTGGCAGGGGATCCCTTCCCGCCTGCAAGGAGGCCTTTGCACCCTGGGGAAAATTTCTATTTTGGCCCCGAACAAAACCCAAATTATTAATTGGAAGAAAAATGACACTACCCAGGGTGGGCTGAGGAAGAGAAGAAGCATGACCGACTTGGATCCCAATTGTGAATCTGATGTGACCCATTGGTCACACCTCAAGAGGGCATCTGTTTCCCTCCTTCTACCCTGGGTAGCGGCCACCAAAGCCCTGGCGGAGCTAGGCGGGGTAGAATGTTGGGTCGTCAAGGAGGCAAACCTCACTTCTTCGGCTATAAGCGACCTACTTGCAGACAAGGAAGCTACCAGACAAGCAACCTTACAAAATCGCACCGCCATCGATTTCTTACTGCTAATAAATGGACGTGGCTGCGAGGAGTTCGAGGGGCTGTGTTGTTTTAATCTGACATCTCATAGTGAATTGATCCACGCCAAAATCCAGAAAATGAGGGACATGATACACGAGATCAAAACAGAGAAGGACGATGGAAGCTGGTGGAGCACCCTCTTTGGCAACTGGGGGCTCATGGGATGGGTCTCCTCCTTGGTTAAATCTTTAATTTGGATTTTAGTCATCATTTTTCTTATATTAGCCCTCTTAGGCTGTGTGAAATCATGTTTAATCAAAACTGTGGGAAGTCCCCCCACCATTGCTGCTGTGTCATCAACTGGCGGCCAGCGCTGGTGGGAAGCCGAGCTCTCAGAATGTGAAGAAGAGGACGGAGAAAGAAATGATGAAAGGGAGCTCGATGAGTATGCTGAAGAGGAAGAGTCAACAATGTAAATTTGCAGCCTACGACCCACTTCCCTTCTTTTGTTTTAAAAACTAAAAAAGGGGGAATTGTGGGAGGATGTTTTATATTTTATTCAGTTATGCTTTGTATTGTTTGCCATGTTGCTTGCCTTAGAGTTAAAAGAGTTAAAGCTGTACCCTCCCTGGTTCTCATCCCCATGGCAACCCCGTCCTTTTCCCAGTTTGTCCATCACCCCTTGGTCTCTCCCCTTCCTCCGCCCACTAGGCGGAGGATCCCTGTCACTCTCCGCCCGTTCCCCTCCCAAGGGGCGGAGGAATCCTGTCAATCCCCCTAAACCCTTGCCTCCCGGTCCAGAAACTTCTACCCTACTCGGTTCCCCATTGGTTTATGGGACTGTGTCCCTCCCCTGCTCCTGACCCATTGGATCTGTTCCCTGTCCATATGGCCCGAATCCACCCCCTGGGCCAATCCTGTGTGCCCTCATGCTCTCCACCCTCTCCCTTTAAAAACCCACTCCCAGACCAGCCCAAGGTCCTTTTGGGNAAATGGTAGACAAATCTTTCAAGGAAGTTTTTACTGTGCAGGGAAGCGGCTTCACAGGAAGTTCTCAGAATCTTACAAAACCACACATGTAAATGTAAACATGGAAGAAGGCTTTGAATTAAGGCCTTGGAATGGACGAGACTTATTTGAACTATACACGGCAACTAACACAGGATTTGACTTACGTTCTTGTAATAGACCATATGTTTCACAGTATTAAGATTGTTGTGGTGTAAAATAGCAACACCTAGAGCAAGCAAAAGTGCCTCTGAGCCTAGGAGCTTTGTAACGCTAAGTAGTCAATAAATGACAAGGTTAAGAGAGTTTCCTTTTGTTTGTACCGAGAGGGGGAATTCTCTTGTGTACATGAGGCCGATGCCTGAATAAAACAGTAAAAAACTTGTGGAACGTCTACCTGAGCCCCCTGTTGATAATGGTACTGTGACAGGATCGATCTCAGAATAAAGAGAAGCCTTCTAATCTTCTGAAATTTGGAGTCTTTTCTCTTCATTCTATATTCATTCTGCACCACAGTGACACCTGAGTGTGGCAGTATGTTTTGTAGTTTCATGTTTTGTTAAGAGTTTCAGTTATATCTCAATGTTTTGTTAAATGTTCATTGTTTCATCTGTTCAAAATGGTTTGTCCCAACACTCCTGTTAAATCCTGTAAAGTCCTGTGATCCTGTTGTCCCTCCCCAGATCCTCCCCTTTCCAGCTCTTTGCCTGCCTGTCACCCTAAATCCCAGCTCCTCCAGTTGTCAATCCTCCCAAACTGGAGACACCCACTTTGGAATTCCCCTTCTCCCTCGACGCCCCTTTTGCCTTTGCAGATGTCAGTTATCCCGAGTCTTGCCCCATTGGTTTCGAGCTCTGTGAACCTGCCCCTGTCTCCTCCCTGCTAAAACTCCCATTGGCTTTTAGATTGTACCCTCCTTTAAGACAACCCCCCTTTAAAAACCCCTGTGCACTCTGTTCGGGGGCTCTCGGTGTCAGTCCCCCTGGGAGCTAGAGGGAATGGTGCTCCATTCGACACCGCCAGAGCTAATAAAGATAGCTTCTCTGGATATACTGGCACGGGAGTCCATCTTTCTTTCCTCGCCCCAGTCCCTCGACACTGCTGGAGCATAGGGTGCTGAGCAGCCAGAGCTGGTTGCTAGGCGACAGAAAGCCTGCCACTCTGAGCTGCTAAGCTTGGAGAAATTGGAGACCACTGGCGTGCCTTCGGTATCGACGCGCACAAGAGGCAAGGACTTTCCGCCATTTAGCCGGGCAGGTGAGGCGACGCACGGAGCCCCTCACCTACTTCACCCCTGAGCAGCCAGACCCTCGTGTGCTGTGTAACCTGAGTTCTCCCTCCCCCAGTATAAGAACCCTCACATGACCCTGAGATTTGTCTTTCACCTCTGGACCCAGCACTGTTTAATAAAGCAGCTAGTACCCAAGTGAGAGACCCCTNCATATGGAAGACAACAAAGTCATCAGGTGTGGGAGGCTGTTCTATATTTTATTTAGTCTTATACGTTTTGATTATTATGCCTTGCATTGTTTGCTATGTTTCATATTGCCTGCCTTAGAGTTAAGTTGTCAAATCTGTACCCACCCAGTTCTATCCCCATGGCAACCCTATCCTCTCCCCAGTTTGTCAATCACCCTTTGGTCTCTCCCCTTCCTCCGCCTACAAGGCGGAGGATCCCTGTCACTCTCCACCTGTTCCCCTCCCAAGGGGCAGAGAGAGCCTGTCAATCCCCTAAACCCTTGCCCCTAGCTCCAGAAACTTCTACCCTACTTGGTCCCCCATTGGTTTACGGGACTGTGTCCCTCCTCTGCTCCTGACCCATTGGATCTGTTCCCTGTCAATATGGCCCAAATCCACCCCCTGGACCAATCCTGTGTGCCGTCATGCTCTCCGCCCTCTGCCCTTAAATCCCCCTTCCCCAGCCAGCTCCTGGTCCTTTTGGGCTGGCTCTTTAGTGGTACCACCTACCATTAAAGAGTCTGTTCTAAAAAGATCCGTCGTCCTGTCTTCATTCGCCTGCGACTTCTCCTGACAGCGAGCTAGGGTGAGCACCCTGCAATTCCCATTTACCCCACTTCTCAGCAGCCACACCAGACTTGGTTCTGGAGGACGTCTCCCACCTGCGGGGGACAAGGGAACAGGCACCCTTCAGTCGCCAACCCCACAATCAGGAGCAGTCAGCATGAATTTACTGCAGGAAAATCAAGCTTGATAAACATGTGTTCTCTGATAGAAATCTACTTGTAGGGACAAGGGGAGAGCACTGAATGTTGTCTACCTTAACTTCAGCACGGCTTTTAACACTGTCTCTCACAACACCCTCATAGGTACACTCAGGAAGTGTGGGCTGGATGAGAGGACGTTGAGGTGGATTAAGAATTGGCTGAATGGAAGGTTGTAATGAGTGGCACAGGTTCTAGTTGGTAGCCTGTTATTACTGGTGTTTTCTGAGTGGGACTGTATCTACTCTTAAGTTATCTATCTTGAACTTGAACTTGAACAAAGATAGGAGCAGTGGCCAATACCTTCAGAAGGACCTCAACAGGGTAGAGAGACGGGCAGAAAGGAACCTTTTGAAGTCCAGCAAGTGCAGGGTCCTGCACTGGAGAGAAATAACTTACCACGTGACATGGCTAGGGCTGCCCGTGGCCCATGGCGTCCGACAGCAGACACCCTCAGCAGTATGCCGATGCTGCTGCGAAGTGGCAGTGCAGTCTCTCCTGAGACGGCAGCGCTAATAGTTGTAGACTGGCATGCACAGAGGCAAGAAAGAGGGATCCTCTCTATGGTAACCAGCAGCTTTATTACACTCTGCTCCTTCCAGTGAGAAAGGACCCTATACAAGCCTGTGCACAGGGTTTTATAGGGAAGGGGTGGGGAGTACAGCTACCAATCAGGGTAAGGCTCAGGGGTGGATCCAGGCTTAACAGACATGGGAGTAACCAACAGGGATACATAAGGGGAGGGACAATGTTACAGAAACCAATGGGGTATCGAGCAAGAGAGAACTTTCTAGGGAAATGGGGGTGTGGTAAAGGGATTGACAAGGATTCCCCACCTAAGGGGCGGGGGAAAAGGAGCAGAGGAACTGAAGATCTCTGCCTAGTAGGCAGGGAATGGGAGTGGTCAATACAGTGGGAGGCATACAAAGCCAGAAATCAGGGTAACCATGACAAGGGTACAGATGTACAACTTGTAACTAAAAGCTAATTTACCAAGAGCATACCAAAACTTTAACACCAAAGAACTTTTCAGAACGTAACATCCTACAACGATCACCAGCACAGATCTGCTGGGAAGCAGCTCAGTGGAAAAGGACTTGGGAATCATGGTACACAACACGCTGTCCACAGGACAGCAGTGGGCCGTGGTGGCCAACAAGGCCAATGGTATCCTGGGCTGCCTTAGTAAGAACATTGTCAGCAGCTTGAAGGAGATGATTCTGCCCCAGTGAGGCACATCTCAAGTTCTGAGCTTCTCGGTACAAGAGAGGGAACTCTTGGAGGGAGTACAGTGGAGGGTTACAAACATGACAAGGAAGTGGAAGCATTTCTCTTATGAGAGAAGGCTGAGGGAGGTGGGCCTGTTCAGCCTTGAGAGGAGACAAGTGACAGGCTCTGAAATTATGATTGATGGTTTAAACCTTGTTATGAAGGACTTTTCCCCATTACGGCAAAACTGTATAAAGAAGCTGCGACCACTGAAGCCCACACCTCCCTAAAGAGGCCTCCTGGAACCTTGGACTGAGTCAAGTTGCCGAAGAGAACTTTAGGTAAGATAAAGGTGACACTTGTTCCATCATCACAGGTCTAGGAAAAAGCAAACCAGGCTGATGGAGAAGAATGCATCCACAAGAAAGCCAAACCCAGCAGCTGTCCTGAAGATCATCCCTGTCTGAGTTACGGCTCCATAGCCCACAGAATGTTCTGCTGAGGCCAGGTTTGTACACACTCCCCCACAACCAAGGGGAAAGAAGGAAAGGTTTCTGTGTGGCATAACCTCTGGTCAGAGGGAGTGAACACCCATCCTTCCTTACACAAACTGGCTCAACTGTAAAATCTCCCACCTTGGGAAGGTCACATCCATGGGACATGCACATGAGAGGTAGCTAAGGTGTGTCATAATCCATCCCTCAAGTGCCCCTCAGATTCATTCCTGAGGCCTTGCACCAGAGTACTGCATGTAATGCAAAGTGATGCAGCTGATCCAGAGTCTGGTGCAAGAAACCACATACATTTTGCCCCCTGCAGGGAGGTACCTGGGCATTCCCACCTGCCCCAAATGTATATTAATTTGACCTTCATGCTTTTGGGCAACATTCACCCCCAAGAAGATCAGATGGAGAGGATCAACGGGAAGCTGTTGGGATCCATGAAGTGGTAGTATTTTCTACATAGTATCTATGTAATAATAATAAAATATGTTGTGACAGATCATCCTATAGAGGTTCTGTTTTGTTAATTATCAATAAGCAGATATATCTATAAAATTTTTTCAGACTTTTCAAATCTAGAACCAGAACTATTCAAATTGATGTGAAAAAGGTTCTGAGAATATGTAGATTATATTAGCAAATACGCAATTAACAAAACAGTAAATGTCAAAAGTCTGTACATGATACTATTGCTCTGAATTTTATGCTTCACAATAAAACCTGAGGAGATATATTTCAATCTGACTGTGTAGAACTAACAAATGAGCTTGAGTTAGAAAGGTTACCTCTTCCCATAACCTTTACCATCTTTTCTCAGGACAACTGTAGATGGCTTGAGCCGAGGTAGGGGACTATTCAGCAGGGACTTGAATTCCCAGTTTAGATGTGTTAAGTTCTTTAGGGCATTTACAAACACTGCAGTGTCTGAAAATCAGTCAAAGGACACAAGTGAAAACCATCAGTAAACTAAACTAGGCTTACTTTTGAAAGAGGCAGTGCTTGAAATGCCGCTTTGTTCGCTCACAGAAAACCCTACTTTCCATCTGCCACAACACCAAATGTGAATACTTTAAATTTTCAACACAACATAAGAAACCTTTAAATCTTTAAACTAAGGAAATTTAAAAAACAGACTTCAATCATGAACTCTAAACATTGACCAAAGTAAATGGAATTGCTGTTAAAATTCACTGTTAGAGATAATTAACTTAGATGTGCTGAATCACTTTGGACATAACCTTAGCATTTACCATTTCATGTAGAATGTTATGCACTCAAGATAAACTCCAGCTTCTCCAACCCACAGTTGATATCCTTTCCTTTTTCTTTATTGCGTACATTCACTTACTTTTTTTGTGTAACTAGTCAATCTCAGTGTTAGATGATGATGTACTGGCAAATATTGCTTACTGTGATCTTCAGTGTGCCTGTACAAAATAACACCAAAAAATGACCCGAGAATGTGAAATAATGGTTCTCCCTGTTCTGAGTATGAGCATGTGTGCATTTAAAAAAAACAATGCTGTATGCCAAGTTTGTTTTCAATTTCTTTTTTTAATGAGATTTTAGTGGTTTATGCATAGTGGAATACCAGCTGATTTTTCTATCTCAAGGTAACATTATCTTTCATATTACAGAGCGTATCTCTACAGTCTGAATGAATGTATTTATGTAACAAACAGGAATGTACTGATCAGCCCATTGTGTTTAATTTGACACTGCTGATCACTTACATGCTTGCAGATCATCTTGCCACATGCTTCTGTAAATGTTTTGCAAGTTAATTATCTTAATGACCATGTATCTGCTGGAATGCAAACAGTACTGGGAAATCAAATGACATTACAAAAGTGGGCTCTATAAATTGCTTGTCCATTCTAAAGTAGTGAATATTTCATAAAAAAACATATCTCAACTTCTCCTGTCACAAATACAAATCACGGAGCTCTCTGTGTGTAGCAGGGCCAGTTGCCTCAGTAACGGCATCACTCCACTTCCTCAACAGAAGTGCCAAGTATCTGTGCTTGAGGCACTGAGGTCTCTCTGCAGTTCCTGTTAAGTCAGTTTTCCCAGGGAGGAATGTCAGCTTATTTAATCAGTCTAGGGAAGAATTATATACAGAGAAATTTGGCTGAGGTTTCGTTTCCCTTCACCTCCTGTTAACTATGCTCCTTCTTGAAGAAAGAGTGATCATGTCAATTGTCATCTACTATGCAGTCCTAAAATTTTAGAGACACACAGGTGATCAAACACCCACATAGAAGTAAAACTTTTTACTAAGCCTGTAAATTGTATCCTATGTTAAAAGGGAAAAAAAAAAAGGCATTTAATACACTGTGGGCTATAAAGATGCAAATCAAAGAATGTTCAAGTGTTCTTGAAGCCTGCAAGGGATGCTAGGAAACTTTACATTATTATGCACACAAAAATAGATTTTCAGTTTTAATTAGTGATTTTGTGGCTTGCTAGCATCACTAGGAAGCATATTTCAGTGATCTATGTCACCCTAAGGCAAGAGACGTTTTGAACAGCAGGGGCAATCCCAGAAGTACAGCTAATCAATTGGAAACCAGCCACTCTTGTCTTTAAAATAGCTTTATAAGGATAATTAAGACAAATTTCTGGCTCTAAACCATTTATTTGGAGGTTTTTTTGGGTTTTGGTTCCTTATTTTCTTTTTTCTACTTTTTTCCACTGCTTATTATTTTCTTGAACACAAAAATATTGATAAATACAGAACACAAAACATAAATGAGTTTCATTATATGGTATTTGATAACACTGAAGTACTAAAAGCAAAAGGAAAGCCAATCCAGAAACAAGCAATGCAACAACTAATCAAGCCAAACAAA
The DNA here is from genome assembly GCA_013396875.1 of Vireo altiloquus. Lineage (NCBI taxonomy): Eukaryota > Metazoa > Chordata > Aves > Passeriformes > Vireonidae > Vireo > Vireo altiloquus. The sequence goes on from VZRF01000948.1 coordinate 21,093, forward strand.
ACCAACCAGTAATCTGTTGCAAGGTTCTTCTGCCAGAAGCCACTGATTAAATGCTTATTTTATCTACACACCTATGTGGAGGTATGAAGGTGTTACAAACACAAAAAAAACCCCTGGAAGTAAAAATTCCATTTTCAAGGAAAAGTTTTTGGTTTTATTTAAACCGCCCTCAGAAAAATCCTAAATATTGCTGACAGTTTATATTACTAGGAAGGAAAACACTTTGAAATAAAAAAAAAATTTGAGCATATATCAAAGTGAATTTCCTTCAGAAAACAATAGACATAACAGACAACTATTATGTAGTCCTATAGGAGTATGTTATGTACTCCTTCAGTAAAAATATTGTACCAAGCACTAAATTAATAGTATATCAGAATGGAATCTAATGCAATGAATTAGAAAGAAAAGGGAAAAAATACACAGTTTAAAGCCCAATGCTGAGAACATTCCAGTATTTACTGGAAAAGTAAGGGAATTTTCTAGCTTTTCTAGCTAATGTGAAAGCCATGGGTGACTGAAAGCAACTATGACACACAGCCATATTTGAAGTAACATCTTGTAACAGCCTGTGTTTAGAGCAGGTAGCCCAAACATACTTAATATATTTTTAAAACCAGTGTTCAAAATCCTGTTTGAAAACTGTTTGAATTCAAAATAGGTTTTACAAGAACAAGTAGAAAATTGAGTTTTGTAAGCAGCCTTTTCTTACCAGGCTAATTTATATTTCTTTTGAATTGGATGAGCTATTGGATTAGAGAGGTCAGTGCAAAAAAAAATAACCAACATTTTATGGAGAAATCTTATAAGGCTATTGAAAATTATTCATTCCACTTTCAGACTGTAGTTTCCAGCAACAGAAATTTCTTCATGGACAGAGAAAAAGGGAACAAACAACTCACAGCCTTTTTTGGATATTCCTAGTCCATCTCTCAGGATAGTCAGATAACATGAGAAGAGCAAGACAACAAACTTGAAAAGTGGTTATATCAGTATGTTCTGGTAAATTTGCACCTATTCTAAGATTCCTAATTCAGATTTTGTTCTGGATTAACCTTAAGAGTAGGGCAGCTGTCCCTGAATCCAGTTTATATTCTTTCTTGATAGAGGAATCAAGGGTTTACTGATAGAAACAATCAGTCTACCCCTTACGCCTAAGTGAATTACCCAAAGATCTAAATAACACCATTAACAAATGTTTTTCTTTCCTTTTTTTAATAAAATGTAGAGGATATTGTGAGATAATCATCAGAGGAGGAGCGTTATCCTGACACCTGGATAGCTCTCCTGCAGCATTCTTATTTGCCCCTCAACTATTACCAGTTCTAGTGTCTGGTACATGTATGTAGTTAAGAACACTTCTGTGCAAGAGACTTTATTTTCTGAATGTCACTTCAAAGTGACTAACATTTTGCACATACTGCATGATGAACCCGTGGGCTTAACAGAATGATTTCTGAGTTCTCACTTGAGTCTAGGCATTTCAAATAAAGAAATTCCAGTCTCCAAAGTTTAGTTATTCTTCTGCAGCTCATACTCTGATAGTGCAGCTGAGACTGACATGCTAACCTAATTCTTAAAGTAGAAATACTGAATTGACAAAAATTTCTGACTGCTGCAGTATACCAGAAATAATCAACAAGATTTAATCAGCAAAAGTATTCCATTTAGTAATTATTTACCTCGTGATTCTGTTCCAACAACTTGCTTTTAATACATTTTATACATACATATATATGACCATGAATTATTCATAAAAATATTGCCAACATTGGAGGGAAAATAGAATAAGGAAATAATTAATGTAATGAACTCAAGACCAGTTCAAGCCTATGGAAGTGTAAAACCTCATTTACTTACTTTGGGTATAGGAGAATATAGTGCTCTTTTCTTAGAAAATTCAGATAAATGTTATTCAAAGACAAACTGTCACAAAAATTAAAAGTCTAGCAGAACAGGATTATTTTTCTATCTGCATCATTACAGAAGCCCTTAACAATTTGTATATTAAATCTCAAAGAACAGCTTTCTGGCACACAGTAAAATGAGGGGTCTCTCAAGTTGCTGTTGTGCAAAATGGATTAACAATTGAAGAACTTCTGTTATAATATTTATAAACAAATGTTAAGTTGAGGAGAGAATAAGCTATGCACCAGGATGAGATGGCATGCATTATTAAAGAGGAGCATACAGAGGCAGAATATATTAACATACTGTCCAACTTTTATGAGACTTACTCTACTAACAGTTCTTTAGGGTTTCAGTAGGTGGTTATGCTAGAAAAGGGTGAATATTTAATACAAAAATATTTTAAGGAACATTAAATAAGAGATATGCTTTCTACCAAAAAAAGAATTACAAACATGAGTTGTATCCTTTGCCTAGCAGATTATAGCATTTTGCCTATAAAAAGTATCAAGATCTATTACAGATTGCATTATATGAACTAGTTTGAATTAAACACATAAAAGCTAACATATCCTACATTTTATGGAAAGGATCAACGTGCTTTTCCTTTGGTGACCAACATCAGACTACTTAAAGCTTAAAATAATTAGGCAGGCATCATCTATTCAGCTTTTTTTTTTTTTTAACTTCAGAGCTAACTCCTAGAGTAATTAATGTGTTGCATTTATGGATGCCATGCTGAAGTGTCCGATCAATAATTAAAGCCATAATTTCAAAAGCCATAAATGCACTCTTCAAATACAGTTTCACTAAGTTAAGGAATTTTCCAGCTACTGAGCGACAGTGGGATACTACAAATAATTAACTTATAAAATCCACTACTGCGTCTTGTAGCCAATATAAATTTGCAGAAGAAGAAAGGATGTTGATTTTGTTTACTCACTTCATTAACTTCTCTTTCACAAGTAATATTCTTTTCCAGTAAATATCCCTTGATACTTCATTTAAAGTCTAAAGGAACCTCTCTGCATTAAATTATTCCATTACACATAATGAAAACTTTGGTCCTACCATTTATATGTCTTGTCACAAAAGGAAAAAAACCCCTTTCAATTACAGCATTTTTCTTGAGACAAAGACTTATTTGCTGGTCAAGAGATATAAGTTACTGCAGAGAGACAAGAGGAAGGCATGATATGTGCTACGAGCTGCTTACCATGCTCATTGTTGGGCTAACAAGTCTCAAAGTGTACAAAACACATTTTTTATTTTGAAGGTCAAATTACGAAACTGGGGTACTGTCTCAAGCTGAAGTTTAAAAAGCAATACTAGGTAGAAGCTAGAAATTATGCCATTAAAGACACTTGCTCCTATGTTGTCATAAAAGGAAATGCACAAACCTATTTTGTATTTGAGAAGGGCTTATTGGAATATAAAAACAGAGGTGAAGTACAAGAAAGCATGTAGTCTCAGTACTTAATTATTTGCATCATGTAATTCTGAGTACTCCAGCAGAACAATCTCAGTTTTTCACAACAGCAAAAGAAAAAATTAAACATTTATGAGGCTAATTAGAACATGAGTTATAGGGCAAAAGTCATTACTAAGAGGTAGAGACAAGAAGCAACCTCTCCTCTGGGAACTCTCTTTAGGCCTATCTTATTACATCTCTGGCACACTCAGGGTCAGGACTTCAAGCTATAGCATGTTTACTAAACATCTCAAATGTTGGGTCACCGCAGTCTAATCCAGTGTACATAGGATTTTATTCCATCTGTATACTGTTTTAAAATATTACTGTTAAAAACCCCAAAACAATAAAAATCCCAACATATTTCTCTCTAAATTTTTTTTTCAAACTTGCTTCATCACATCCAGGTATGTTTTTTTTCATTATTGTCTTTTTACATGTAAAAAACCTACTAGTTAAAAGCAACAAAAAGGCACCACCCCACAGCAAAAAATTTTATAGGTCAAGTTCTTTTTATCAGATATTGCTGCTACTGGAAAAGAGAGAGAAGAGAGGTTGCTAAATGCATGTAAAGGTTCATGAAGGTATATTCAGTTGTACCGCACGGATGCGGTGCGTGGGTGGCTTTCCTTCTTTCCCCACTGGGGCAGGGGGCGAGCCCCAGCTGTCCTTGCCCGGCTAGTGAGGCTGCCCCCGAGCACTTCCAGAGCTCAGGCGGCACTGACCGAGCAGGGAGGCAGCTGCTCGCAAAGCACAGTCCCAGGTGCCTCCACACATGCCAAGGAGCAGGGTAAAATAAAGATGCACTCTCACTCTGCTGCCACCAAGAGGTTTATTCTTTGAGGGAAGCAAGAGGCAGAAAACCCCGCACACCGGCGGGAAGGATCTTTTGAAGGGGGGAGGATACAAAGGAAGGAGCACACAATTAGCCAACAGGAGGAGACTAGGGGAGGAGTAAAGGGAGGGAGTACAAATTCAAAACCCATTGAGGTTACATGCAACATAACTGACAGCTCAACTACCAAGTGGGGCGTCGTAGTTTAGGGGATTTCCAAAAGGGGAGGGATAGGGCTCGGGGAGGATTGACAGGTTTGGGTCTGCCTCTGAAGTGGGGTTTGGATAACAGACAGGGAAGGTACTGGAAGAAGGGACGGGGTCAGACCATACTTGGGGTAACCAGGGCTGAACTTACTGGGATTGGCACTTAACAGGGAGGGGAGAGGGATACAGAATGTTACTTTGGCATAGGGGGAATCGAGGGATGAACCATTTGCCAAACTGGGGTACATTTCAAACTACAAGATATAACTTAACTTTTCTATGAATCTTTATCAAAACTGTCATTACACACTACCACACCCCGCTATTTAGTTTAGTTTTTTTTTAACTCTCCTTGAAAAATTAAAATATGCATCTTAAATCTTCCAAGAAAGTACAATAAATGTTTTTGGTGAAAAAAATCCCACAAAAACCCCAAAACAAAACCAAACCCAAGTCATCTTAGTTTCTTGGTTTGCCAAAAGGGTATCAGTGTGCACATTAGAATCTATTTTGTACTTGTAAGAGAATTTTAAAAGGAGTAAGAAAATTAAGTCACGGTTGCAATATTTAGGAAGCATTACAATATCTGTGGGTTTTATTAGATTTTTAATATTTTTTGGCCAGCTGTTGTTCAGGAAATTATGTAACCTGATAAAACCCACGTGTACAATTTTAAACTTTTTCTGGTGAAGACTTCAAGCATTTCTCTTCCCAAAGTACATGAAAACTGGAAATCAGAAGGCAACTCCAACACCAGCCGTCTTTCAAGCAGGCATCACTAAGAACTTGGTACTCAATTGGCAGCAGAATAATCCTTGTTTCATGGCTTATTCCAAGTTCCTCCATAATTAGAGCAGGAATTTGGATCTGATCAAGGGAAAATCACAGACTGAAGAAGAAATATGTTACTATTACTGTCAGGATAACTATAGTTTCCTGTGAGGTGCTGGAATATGTTGACCAGGGAAGCTGAGGATGCCCTGTCCCTGGAAGCGTACAAGGCCTGGTTGGATGGGGCTCTGAGCGACCTGATCTGGTGGAAGATGTCCCTCTTGGTGGTCAGGGAGAGACCTTAATGTCTCTTCCAACCCTAAATGTTCTATGATTCTGTGGAATAAAGTATATCAGCCCAGCTCTAAGATATTCTGCTCAACTTGCTCTGCCAGCCAATGGACTATCAAGCAATGTAACACACCTCACGAGTTGCCTCAGGCATTTTTTTTTGTTTATTTTTTCTTTTTTAGCCAGGCTCCCTGCAGCTTTACTCATTAGCTGTGTTGATTTTCATCCCTTTGACAATTTTAGTTTCACAGGAGCCAAAATCAAACACAGTTTCTTCATGTTATCTTACAAACAGCTTGCTTTATTTCTTCTGCTTTCCTCCTAAATGTATTTCATTTGCAACCTGATCTCCAGTCTTCCCGAATGCCTAGAGCACCTGTTGCTGATTTATTATCTCACAGAGGCCTGCTAGCAGCTGTTCTTTCCTTTGGCTTACAGCCTCTGAGAGGTGCCATTGCTTTTGGGCTATGCAGGCAGCCTGATGCGTGTGCAGATTAAACAGTATAGCTTAAAATGAACAGGGCACATCCGGGGGGGAGCAGAAAGAAGCAAAAAAGAAGATTAATTTCTAGGTTTAGTGCAGGAAGTATTCATTTTGTTCAAGGCAAGCCTAAGAATTTTACTATGTGGGTAAATATAAGTACCTCTCGTTAGATACATTTATTTAACACAGGTAACCTATTACATTGTTTTTTTAACTAATGTTCTTTGAGTTGCTTTTCTAGCAGTTTTGAAACCATTTATTTCTTGTTTAGTTTAACCATTTATTTCTTGTTTTCCTGTTGTGCTCTTCATAGCAACCTGTGTTTCCTTAGCTGGATGCTGTGTCCCGAATATGCTGTCCTTGCATTGTATGTGTTACACAAAACATTGATATGTGTGGGTGTATATAATGTGTATATGTAGCAGAATGCAGATATGTGCAGATGCAATAAACGGTCTTCATCATGTTCTTTACATTTGTTTCTGTCTCTGAATCTTCTTAGTGAGTTATATTGCATATTCAAGAGGGGTTTTATGTTGATTTTTATTGTGAGTTGCATTGCAGTACTTCATCTATATCATAAAAATAGAAGTTCTCAGATTTTTTGAGTCACTAGTTTGTATTAGAGATAAGAAAAACAGACCATATAAACTTAGAGATTTTTTTCTTTTCAGGTGATACATGGTAAAAATTTGGTGACGGGCTCAACTGACTCCAATATCCAGAGGCTAAGATCATGCCCCTGCAATGATACTATTGTCAGTTCACATGTTATGACACCCATGGTACAGAAATTATTCTGCTTAAGTCCTATGTAAGAGTAAAACATAATTAAAATACACTCACTGATGAATGGATAGGTATTAATTATTTTCTCTTTCAAGATTATTGAAGGTTGTGTTTACAAAATTGGGTAAGAGTCATACTCCAGGAAAAACCCAGAACTGTAGATCTTAAACAATACAAGCTTTTCTGAATGAAGCTTGCCTTTCGGAAAGTTTCTAAGTTAACTTGATCAATTCATATGTTCAAAAAATACAGTTTGAGAAGATTTGAGGAAGATCAGAAAGAATTCAAATTAACATACAGACCTGACTGTTTCATATATGGTAAATGGCATAAAAAATGGTAAGATTTTTTTCTAAATTCTTTGCAACTTTCAGGTTTTACACATACATACCATCCTACCATTATTTCACTGCCAAAAAACAGAATTGCAAGACCTGCGATTCCAACAGGACTACTATTCTTGAAGAACTACTGTAAGTCTACACAGTTTTTGTCCAAATTAATCCAGATACAAAAATAATAAGTCCATAATAAGTTCTATATAACATTGTTTGTTTTTTCTGGAAGAAACAACCCTTTTTAGGCAGTGCAAACATGTACACAGGAAATAAATATAGGGAGATTTGGCATTAACTCTGCCTTAGGAACAAGTGCTCATAAAAAAGATTAAAATCTAACTATAGAGAGATAGGGAAATCTTCTAAAGCCAGTGGGGTAAAAAAAAAAAAGAAGAATAAACAAACTTGGAAGAGATTAACTCTCTATGGGTAACATATATATAAACATGTAGTGTAATTTTTACTGCTGTCTTGCCATTAGATAAAAGAATAAAACAGGCCAAATATGATAGTGGAAGATGTTATGCTTCTGTGTGTTCTTGTCGGAGTTAATCTGAAAAGCTTCCTCCTTGGCAGAGGTCAAGGAGTGAACAATACCCCAGAAGTCTTATCTAAATTGAGTATTAACTCCATTTTCATGAACTCACTTTGTTACTTTCGGTTAGCTCAGCATGAAGAATAGTGTTAATCTTGCTAGTCCCCTTATCAGAGAGCAATGAGACAGTGTCATAATCATACAAGTAAATAAAAGATTTATCAAAGATGAGAAAGAGGAATTATATGCAGACCTAAAAATGTAATAAACATTTGAACAATCCCAGTACTGGTTGCGGCATTTGAGGAAAAAAACTCCGAAAGCCAAACACCACCACTCCTTCCCCCCCAAAAAAACTAAAATCACCCAAAACCAAAACAAAATAAAACAAAACAAAAAAAATAAAAACCCCAGCAACATTTGTGGTTTTAAATTGTTGCTTTCTTTAGCTAAGAAAGATTGTAATCATGACAATTCTAGGTTATTAATACCAAACACAGAGATATGCTTTCACTGATACTGTACTGAACTTATGTATGTGAAATAGGTTCTCTGAGTTGAAGATCAGTCTTATATTTCAACATGTTATCTGAGGAGGAAAGTATTTTATTTGGAAAATGATAGAAGACCCATCCCTATTTGATCAAGGGCCATTAAACAAAACTGGTGAGAGAAAAGATCCATCTGTGACTCTTGGCCTCTAAGAGATTGGTAAATTTTATTAAGTGATAATTCCAGGGAAATTAAAAAGTGAGATTCTTATAATGTGATCACTACAGACCTTTTTTTCACTGTCAGACTTTAGCCAGTTAGACTCATTAGGAAAAGCAAGACAAAATTGATGGCTTTTCCAACCCACATCAACTTCTCTTGGTGAATATTAAAAAAAAGAAAAAAAAAGAAATCCATCCATATTAGCTGTCTGAAAGACAGTATATGCCTTAACAAAACACAATTACTTTTGCTTTGTTTGACGTTTCAGAATGAATAATGTGTATAGTTATAGAGAGCTGTCAGAGGAACCAAAATTTTTAAGGTAATCATATCAACAATTTCAAATACAGTGCAGAAGCTATTTAACCATACAGTGGCTCTTTAATTTTGATGCTTTCGTTTTTAGAGAGTTTATAATTACATAAATTATATGAACGAAACTTGAATTATGTAGGAATTTTGGTAAAGTAATACATTCATGAATTCCACTGCTCATGTGGCTGCTTCCAAGTCAATGACTTATTTCAAGAAGGCAAATCTCATATCATGCTGTGAGATAACATGGACACATATTCATTTAACACTTACTGATTTCCAAGTAGTGTTGGAAAATATTAGTGATAGATCTAGACACAGATCTAAGTGACAGGTAAGCATCTAGTTTCAAAACCGTGTTGTGATTTTTAAAGACATTAAGCCAAATTTTGATTAATTTTGTGGGTTTTCTTTATGGTTGAGGGGGTTTTTTGTGTTTGGTTTGTTTGGTTGAGTTTGGCTGGGGTTTTTTTTTGTTTTTTGGGGTTTGTTTTGTATGGGGTTATTTTGTTTTGTTTTAGTTTGTTTGATTTTTTTTGTGGACTTTGGGGGGAATTTTTTTGTTTGTTTGGGGTTTTTTTTGTTTGGTTTGTTGGAGTTTTTTTTCTGTTCTTTTGTACAATGATACCTTGTGATAAAATGTGGAGACATTTTGTTTGCAGAGTTTTTACAAGACTTTGAAATGGAACTCAGTTCTGGAGCAGAGGAATCCAATCGCAGTTCAGACAAATAAGGATCACCCTTTTTGGGACAGACTGCTGGTTCAGAAGAGCACAGGCTCAAATTATGTCTTAAAATCCTGTGAAAGAATCTCATCTATCCTAGGAGACTTAAAACAGTTTTGCGTACGCATGTTTAGAGAAATGAATTGCCTCCCAGTAATGTACCCTGAATAGATTCTTGTATCTGTATGGAATTGATGAAAGCTTTGCTGATGTTTGTTGTGATACTGGGAGAGTAAAATAATAATCAGTGTAAGAATCCTAGCCCTATGATCTTATTTTACATATCTTCCATATATATGAATATCCAATTAGTTTGATTATTTTTAATTCCAATATCCAAATTATTAATTGGCTAATGCAAACTTACTGTATTAATTAAATTATATTAATTTTTTTTCGTGCAACTAGTTAAACTAAATAAAATTTTAAATTGTAGCTAAAAAGTCTAAAATATAATTAAACTATCTGTTCAAAACATAGCATGAGGGCTAAAAGTTTTCTAGGAAATAATTCATGATGATGCCAAAGTACAGAAGTCCCTTTCTTTAAGCATCTTATTTAACTTTTGGAAATGAGAATAATCAGGTCCTAACCTAAGGATACTGGCAGGTATATAAATTTAAAGTATATTCTTTTGCTATAGTTGGAATATGTAACACACATTTTTTACAAAGACTGGCATCACTAATTTGTATTTTATTGGAATATAAACTGTAAAATCTCTATGTCTTACTTCAGTCTAAAAACATGATTGCTGATTCCAGTCAAAAGAAGCAACTGTTCTGGAAATGTAATTCAGCATGCTGCTTTAAATTTCAGTCAGCATCTAGCCAAACTGGGAAGAGAAACAGATGTTATTCAAATTGGTTTTACAGAGATCATTCAAAAGTTTACCTGGGGAGTAAATGAAAATTACTGTAGAATCTGGCATTATATTTTTATGGATAAGGAAAGCTGGTCAATGAGCCTTGAGCAACCAATGTTGCATGTTAATAAGATCTTCTCTAAGGCATATGAATTTCAAGCCCTCAGCATTTAGGAGAGAACCAGTTCTTAGTCTGAAATACAGTGCAGTGGAAATATAAGAGCTTACACTTTGTAAAAAATCCCCAAACCAGACCAGTTAAACATGAGTTTTTCAAAGTAACCAAACGTACATTATTACTTTCCAAAACCATAAGCCCTCAGGAGTCTTATTTAGTCTAGCAGCATGTGTAATGAATGAATTTTCGGCTACTTCCTGCCTGATACAATTATTGGACCATTAATTTTATTCATGTCGTGCACCCAACTAAAAAAAACATAGGGACATTTACTGTAGGCTGTCATATGCTATTGTTGTAAAGGGGAAAGTTCAATTTAAACTTGTTTTCCAGTACAAGTCCTTCCCAAGGGATGTAACTTGAGAAATTGTATAAAGGGGGTTAAGTCAATACCAGCTTGACTTGGCTGCTCTTGCCATCTGTTTATCACAGTCCTTTCAGCAGCTGTTTTGCACTCTTGTATTGACTAAAGGATATTAATATTGCTTGACAACTGCCTGGTGTATGAAATAAATGTTTATCTCATTTTTTTGCCTAACAGCAGTTGATTCATCCGTGCTAACATATTGATGGAACATCCGTCATGTGTTTAAAAGGTGGACATCTTCCACTGTACTTTTGGTGGGATAGTACTGAACAGTGAAGAAAGGCAGCCAGTAGAAGTTAATGACACAGCTATACAAACAACACTTACAATTTTAGTAACCTACACATCAATCACCTTTCAAAGATGACTTTTCCTCTGACTAAAGAGCCCTGCAGGTATGTAGGTAAGATATATTGCCAAAATACAACTTGAGTAAGAATCAGTTTGCTAGGTTACCTTATATCATTATCTGTGATTGTATTTCTGTTTTGAAAAACTTCTGTTTACCTGTTCTATTGAAAAAAGGTATTGTATAAGCACCATATGTCAAAGAAGACAAACTTTTTAAAAAATTATTTGTGGATAAGGACATCTTCACCTGAATGGTTAGATGTTGTATTTATGCATGCAGAAAAACAGTGATTATAAGTAAAGTCAAAGCAGTAAAAGAAGAATTTTAAATCTGGTTGTAGGTTATACGGCCTTCTTGTTTTCCACTATACAAAAAAACCCAAAAAACCAAAAAGGTTTAAGTTCTAAGTGTTTTATTTAAAAATTATTTTATATTTATTCAGAATAAAACTGTTGTACAACAGATTCTTGAGCAGGATTATTTACTTTGTTTATAAACAAAAACTTTCTGATGCTTTTATGTTGCCCGGCTGTGGTGTTTTGACTTTGGCTGGCCACCAGGTGCCCACCAAACTGTGCTCTCACATGCCCTTCCCAGAACAATGGGAAAGAAAGCAGGATGAAAAAAACACATGGGTTAAAAA
>VZRF01000951.1:0-26612 GCA_013396875.1 Vireo altiloquus
AAACAATTCCCACTTCCTCACCCGCTTGGGCAGCAAACAACAGATATCCCCTCAGCACACAAAAGCAGTGTCCCACAGAGTCCCTTTCTCTGTAGAAGGATGGGATCTTTCAGTCGTCATGGTGTTGCCTTTCTCTGGTCTTAAAATTAAAACCAAAACACAGTTTATGGAGAAAAGGGGTTTTTACTTCAGTATTTATTTAAGGATCCTTGGGTGCAGCACTTGGTCCAGGTGGAATGCCCTGAAATGCACACACAGCCCCCACACACNCATCCCCCTACACATTGAAATGCACACAATTATAGGCCTTGCTAATTAGCACATCTATCAAAGATTCCCCAACGAGAGGCTGGAGTGAACCCCTCGTTGTGAGGAACCTTCCCCCTGGCTGGGCCTGTCTGAGGTTCCAAAATGTGTCTGGGGCTCCCAGGATTTTTGGTCTTCTGGTTTAGTGGTACTGTGGGTCTCAGTTGAGTTATCAGGCTTGGAAAATTACAAGTGTGTAGGCTAAAAGCACTAAAGAATACATAAAACTATATAAAGGGTATATAAGAGGCATATATAAAATAAAAAAAATAAATCGTCTTGGTATCAATGGGAAACTCTGAAAATGCCTTCTCTTCTTTGGGGAAGCTTTCAGGTTAGAGGGTTGTGCTGTGCCATAGATTTTGTGTAGAATTGCTGTTGTATAGTAAATATAATAATAATTGCAATTAAAATCTCCCACAACATTTTTCCTCAAGACAATAAGCAAACATAATGTTTGTAAAGTCAAGTATTGAAGTTGGAAATCTTCCCTGTAGCCTTCAACAAGTTTATGCCTTCAGTTTTCAGCCTCTGTTGTTATCACTTTTTTTTGTCTCTTCTTTACTATCTCTCTGCCTGGTTGCCTTTCCTCATGTAAATTCTTAATTTCTTAGGTGCTAATCTTGTCATACCAGCAATAACAAGAATTGGTTGTTCAATGTAGGTGGAATCTTCTGAGATTTTAGTAATGAACATCTCCACAGATTAAATGTGAAGTGTTTTCTTTTAAAGGCTGTGGCCAGCATTGAAACTTAGGGTATGATTTTGTGCATGGAAAGGAAATGGACAAAAGAGCATACAGAATGTAAAGGCATGGTAACTTCCTGTTCCATAGTTCAGCCTTTTGGTAAAACTATGGTTGTTCACAAGACTTCATGCATGAGCACATTAAAATTATGTGATGAAACTGGAATTTCTCTGCCTGCAGAGCCAGGTGAAATTACAGTTTCTAGTTCAGAGGAAATGCCATTCATTTCTTCTCTCAAAAGAAGGAAAACTCTAAAGAGAACGCAGTAACATCAATGTTCCTCTTAAATCTGAACATCTTTCACACAAATTACCAAAACCAGCTAGGGTGTTTGAGCATGGTATTTCCTTATCAGCTGCTTTGGTTTTATTTAGTTTGAATTTTTATCACTCCTCCATCCTTAAACACCAAAAACTTCCCTTGTCGTCAACTTACATTTTACCACGGCTGGACATTGCCCAGATAAAAAGAAGAGTGACCAAAATCTCCCAGCATGGTCTTTTCCTAACATCAATATATTGACATCAGTAAAGTCCAAAGGATTACGACAGTTGTGCTGTCTGTGCCTGAGAAGCTACAAGGCAGAAGACAAGCTGCAATAAGCATTTGGGTCAGGACTTGTAAGGTGAACTTTCAAAAGAAACAGCAGGCAGTCTAGGCTAGCCTCAAAAGAGATAGGGGACAAAAAAGAGGGCTGCTGTCTTGGCCTTTTGGCCCAGGGACAAAAAACCTCCAGTGAAGTGTTAGGAAATTCCTATGGGGATATATTTTAACTTAAAAGAAGGGAATTTCAAACACAATGGTTTTTAAAAGAATTTAAAAGGAGTTTATCACTACAAACTTGAAGCTAGACTTCTTTCTGAGATTGCATGTCAACAGATATTTACAGTATGTTGTGGTCAACTCATAGATGGTAGTAAAAATTCAGCTTGGTAGTAGGAAGGTATCATTTAAACTATAGACTTAGCCTTTTTTTTTTTTTTTTTTTTCCTAAAGCTTTTTGTAATGTTAAAATTGTATTTAATCAGAGAGGACATTTTCTGCGAAATTGAAGGCAATGCTAAGTTAAAAGAACCTCAGCTTGACTTGGCAGAAAGCAATTTAGTTATTTTTGTAATTCTGATGTATTTCCAAGGTCACAAACAAGAATGATTTATACAGGAAATATGAGTTAGAAAGGCTGTTTAAGCGAGCTGTAAATACTTTGCTTAGATGTGCCTAGATGGATTTATTTCTTCCATCAGCTGCACTGAAAAAATTATGATTTACCAGTAATCTTATTTCACAATTCAGTGATAGTGATAACTTTTCTTGAAAAGAAATTATTCCCCCCATATTCTGCAAAATAAACTGATATTCAAAATAGATCACTCAGAATTTAAAAGGATGCCCTGGAACTCTGCTTATCCAAGGGACACATCTGCTAAGGAGTACTCAGTATAAAAGAAACATGTACTGAGAGGGTCAAAAAAGTCTTTTACACAGGCAGCTGTTAATGAGAATGTTCCCTAAGTATTGGGTGAATGGGGAAACACACAGATTAAATGAAAATTAAATTACCACACCCAATATACTGCTTTCCCAACAATACACTTCGAAACATTTTTTCTCATGATTGCATCTTCACTGTTTAGAAAAATGTCACTACTGAACCCAGCCAAATATTGCCTATAACATGGCCCATCAGTGTTTTTTATGTATATTCTAGGGTTTCAGTCCAAATATTGTAACTGATATGTTTGAGGTAGAAAATAATAAGCCTTCATCTCAAAAGTATAGTTATGAAAAGATATCCAGGGTGTAATCACCCCTGTCACCTCCTTCTGAATTTGCTTACAGATGGGGCTTGGGTCCTGCTCTGTGCTGCTGAAATCAGGGGCAGCTGGGTTGCAGAACTGGTCATCACAGGCAACAAAGAACACATTCACAGCATCACACAGATTAAGTTGTTGTCCCTGACCCAAGTACAATATTCTCGTTTTTCAAAGCTTCTCCGAGTCTGGGGCAGGAGATGAGTTGGTGCAAAGGAAAGGAGATTGGCTGGTGCCCTGCTAAAAGGAGTTCCCTCAGGAAAAAACCCATGGTCTCCTGGAAACAGCTACCTCCTCCCCTCCCCAGGCTTTCCAAAATGCCTTAAAGGTAATAACAAATACTTTAAGAGAAAACACTGAGAAGGTGACAAGAAAGAGAAAGGCACAGCTATTTATTTGTTTAAAAGATGCTCATTCCTTTGGACCTCAGAAATAAGGAAAGCAGCGATGAATTACAGGCACATTCAGAGAGGGCAGGAAAGAAGTCAGACAAATGAACATGGTGGACACTGTGATCTCTCCATAGTAAGCAACCTTTGAATGAATAATTCAAAAATAAGTGTTCTGAGATGGAGTAAGGTTAGTAAAAATCTTCATTTTTATAAGTTTACTGGAAAAGAAACTTATCTCTTATGTCAAACAAAAAGAAGTATTCCGAAGCAGGGTAGTTAATCAGCACATGATTCATAGGTTCATTTTCAGGTTGGAGTTTGGACTTGGGCTTTTTACCTGTAAAGCAAAAACCTTTCTTATCCTATTTTTAAGAAAATTGCTCCATACTTAGCTTTGACCCCAGTAATTCAATATCTGCTTTTCATAACTGCAGCAGTTATGGAACTTTACTTAAAATTACAATGCCAGCATCAGAGGAAACACAGTAGGAAAGAATCTATAGCTTCTCTGAAATGCAAACAAGGTAAATGGTAGAAAGCAAACATAAAAGTCTACAGGCTGATAAAGTTTATTGGTTTTTCATTACTTACACTCATTATTGATACAAGAGCCTGTCACTGTAAATTTATTCTAAGACACCTATTAACCGGTAGACAAGAAAAAGATTTAAATTCTTACTCCTACTTTGTGGGTAGAAAGAAAGCATCATTCTAAACAAGCCACTAAAAAGAGCTGATCAGTGACTAATTGCCTTCCATAATCTATTCTGTCCCATTATTTCTTATGTCTTGTGACACTTGGACATTTAAAACTCTCCATGAGTTCAAGGTTAAAAATGGACTATAAAAAAAAAAAAAATTAAGGAAAAAAAGAAGAAAGACACTAACTGTCACTGGCTCTCAAAGGGCTGAATTTTCCAAAGCTGTTCCTCCTCCTTTGTCTGTTCAGAAACACAAATCAAGCACAACGAAGCTTGTGAAGTGCAAGGAATTTTAAAGTGCCCAGATTATAATGAAAACTCACTCTTCATGTTGTTTCTATGAGTTCTCCTCTCCAGCTAAGAGCATCACAGACACTAACTCAGCTTTCAACTAAATTCAAGGCACCAGCCAAGAGAACACAAATGACTGAAAAACCTCTACAAGAAGAACAAATCAGTTTTTAGTCTTTTGTATCAAATCATGTGTTACTCTAAAAATTTTACTGCAAAAAGAAAGCATCCTGCCAAAACATCTGTGACATATTCCTTCATGAGAGAATAGATCTTAGAAGGAAATATATTTTGGGGAAACGGGGAAAAAGACATGAGCAATGACAATAAAGAACTAGTATTAATTTTATACTTTTGTTCCTTTCCCAAAACTCCTCTCTGAATGCCATTTCTATTTCTTCAGTACCCATCTTCCTATGTTTATGTTTTCTTTACTGTCCCTGTTCTTTTTTTCCTTACATACCTTAGTCTCCAATCAATAGATGCTGTTTTCCTCCCTGAAAACCACCGACACATATCACAGAAATTCCTGAAATGCACTTGAACCCTTGGCGTGGACAACACTGGGTAGCACTCAGAGTTGACCGTGCCCCAATAGGAAATGAGAAAAGACATCCAACAATTTCCTACCACAAGCGGAAAAATTGAGGTCACTACTCTACTGGAGAATTGTGATCTTTTAGCAAAAAAATCCCACACAAAATTATAATTCATCTACTATAAATATGAAGGCAATTTCCTCTCTATAAAATTGCTTTTCTGTTTCCTCAGAATTCATAGATTTATTCCAAGGCTGAAGTTCTGGGGAGGTGGCAGGTCACAGGTAATTTTAATCCCAATGTAAGTAAATATAAGAAGGCAAAAGCAAATAAACTCTTTGTTTTCTTGAAAGAAAGTAAAATTACTAGGAGACCAGTTGAACTGGAAAATGAAAGCCAGAAGCAGTCATTTGAGAGCCAGTAAATAAGGCTTAAAATTCAAGAGTCTCATATTGCAGTAACTGATCCATTACTGATACTGAGACAAAAGGTCTGCTTGCTGTTATTCTTGATTAATGAGAATATGTTTTCTATTCTCAGTTATGGCCCTTTCTGGACCCATTCTCTTTAATTTTAGACATTATGAATATTTCTCAGGGTTCAGCATATGCAGTCCTGCAGGAGTATGGTAAAGGGCACCAGAGGAAAATTCCTTGCCCAGGAGCATTATAAAATCTCCCTCAAGCAGATTATAAAAAAATAAGAGACAACATATTTACTGTAACTCCAGGGATCTTGTCTAGTGTCAGAATCATATCATTGAGAAGCTTTTCTTAGTGTGGACTTGAACAAATTGGAAAGCAAGATACAGTAGTAGCACAGTTCTGCTGTAACAAATTGCTCTTTATTTAAAGTTACTTTTTAAATACGAGTAAGATTTTAAAGCCTGTCAAAGATGGCACGCAAAGATAAAAATAAAGACGTGTCAGGAACAAAAATGTTCTTTTTCTCTTCCTCTGAATTAATTTGCATGTCAGTCAAAAAATCTGTCAATGCATATGCAATATAAGCACCATGACTTACGCTACTCAAAGCGTAGGAAAAAAAGAACAAAAAGAACCAAAGAAGAGGAAAGCGACAGCTGTGATGAGCAAGGATTCTTCCCATCTATAGTACGTATTCAGCTATAACAATGCACCCAAAGATGGTGAAGAAACGATGACAGAACTGTCAATTATAGCTGAGCTGAGTGTAAACAGAGATACAAAATCTGCTGAGCAGAACCGGCGCCAGGTGGTGAGGCTCCTCTGCCGCCCCACCCCAGCAGGCAGAGCACAAACCCTGCTCTGGATCCCACAGGGGATCCCACTCCCTGCTCACAGCCTTCCCAGCCTAAGGACAGCATGCTGGGGGCAGCTTTCAGCAGAGAAAAGGCTAAAATAAATAAGGCCCTAGTGGGAAACTGCAGGCACAAAAGGTGTGGGTTGACATGTAAATTAGATTATGGGTTGCTGCGTTTCAAATTCATCTGAAGACCAGGAAAGGGAATGACTTGGAACCCTCACCCAAAGTCTGGTTTGCCCAAGTGGAGAAGAAGTACAGATTCAGCTTGCTTAGAGGGTTTTGCAGCTTACTTAAAGTTGTATCTCAAGTAAATATTTAATTTGAATCTTTGCTTCATAAAAAAACATTCTGCTTTCCAGCATTCAGTGTGATGAGGACTGGGAGGTAAATGAATTCTGTTTACAATACCATTAATCAAGCTAAAACTAAATCTACAAAATTTAACCAAATTTTACCAAAATTCCACTAACTCCCTCAATCTGAAACTAGAGTGACTTCAGGCTTTGCACTTATGAAGGACCCTAGGAAACAGTATAAGTTTGCCTTCAGTTCCCACTGTGTTAGTCTTGAACTAACCAGAAACTCTTACCACAGTTAGACTTAGTTCAACTTAGTTAAACTAAGAAACTAACTGACCAGAAACTCTGCTCAAGACATAAGATAGGACAGAATTCAGCTTCAGCATTGTACCAGGAGAAAAGAGCAGCAAAGGAGGGTGGGGAAAAAACCCAACACACAAACCCGTACTAAAATCTTAAAATCACTTTAGTCTCAAGAACAACTAGCTGCAATGAATTGCATGAAGAAAGGAAGATATTGAATAATATGCATTTTTTACATGGATTCACATATAAATTATGCTCCAAATACAGATTTGAAGGTACCAACCCAGGCAGCAGGTGGTGTTGAACTGGCATTTTAAGTTATAGGTGATGTTGTGAAACATGAGACATGTTAAACATCCTTTAAGCCATTGAGGTTCCTTCATTCTGAGCTTGTTGCTCAGAGAAAAGCAGCCAAGCCTTTTTTCCACAAACCGTCAAGGGATTGGATTATCAATCAAATTCTCAATAAATAATGTTTACCGTGATAATGTTTTTAATTCATTTTTTCATAACACCCAGCCTCTATATGGGAGTTATGGTTTAATTCCTTTGTTTTAAGTGAGCAGTTTCAAGCTCCCATTTCCAACCTGAGAATGAAGTGCCTTGCTCTGCTATTCCAGACTTCATAGAAAACACTCAGATTCTTTTGAAGATGTTTTTTGCAAAATTGATAGAGTGTATCTTTGGGGCAGAAAGGGTATGGGTAAGAATATCAAGGAATTCACCAGGAAATTGAAGGTACCTGATTTTCATTCTCTGCTCCAGTGCCTTTTGAAGATTTTTATATTAAGTAACCTATGAATAAAATACAAATACTATTATGGGATCCCATGGGAACTAGAGAGCTTCACCATACCATATCAGGTCATGCATATTTGCTTTTTAATTCTTTCTCTTGGTGTGCTAATTTTGTCAACAGCATGGTTGATAAGGCAGATTAGTGAACAGCAAGACATCAAATTTTGTTCCCTTAACATTAAAGTTACTGCTCTAAAAGCTCAGTTATTATATTTAAAAGGTAAAGCAAATGCAAGGAAAGGAAATTTCAGCTCCCAGTTCTTTTCTTGCAGTTCTGCTCTGTGATCAAAGAGATGCCTAAAGTGCCTATTCTCATAGGATTTAGGCAATAGGAGCTCAGCACGAACCTACTCAGGCTCAAGTGGACTCAGACATCTGTGCAGCCTGATGGAGACCTTGCTGTCTCTGATACAGAGACATCTGGGTATTTTCACTTTCCAGAGTCATAAGGAATGTGTTCCTGAGAGCCCTACCTTTGGTGAAAGCAAATAAGGTTTTGGACTTGTAGCAAAAGAACAGCAAAGCACCACATGCATCTCTCTGGTAGCAAGGGTGATTTTATTTTAGAACAAAATTGTTTTCACCCACAGACTTTCACACCAGTGGGCATGTGTTCAAGTGGTCCTGATAGCTAGGTTTCCTTGGGATGATGGCTGACAGGGAAGGGAGCTGCCATGGTTTAATTAGGAAGAGGAGGAATGGTGACTGTAAAAATGTTATTACGTCTTCTGGAGTGTTTAGAAGTTAGTGATCATGTGCTGGGTTTTAGATGTGCCTTTTTCACTCTTTCAGAGCAGATGGTGATCAGGACATTTTTCTCTCTGGAGTGTTTCACCTCCGTGAGTCACTATCATCTGTTTATTGTTTCATCTCTTATCTGGGTGTGATAAACCTTCAGTCATGTCTCACCTTCTTACTGCTCCTTTCTGGAGTCTTGTGTCTTTTGAGCAAGCTGCATTAGTGTTATCCTGGAGGTGCTGAGAAGCTGCCTGGAAATGCATCCACATCTTCATAACCTCCTAATGTAGATGGTGCCCAACTGTGCCATTCCTGAGTGGCTTCTTCTGGTCTTTCCACAGTCATTCATACAGTCCCGCTCAAGCTTATTTTAGTGTTTAAATTACAAAACTCTCCAGTGTAAGGTCAGAAAAGATGACTCAGATTATCAACTCCCCTCTGTGATCCTTAACGTTATTGCAAAATGAAGAATAGGTATGGTTTTTAAGAAGTCAGAAAATATGATGAATTAGAAAGAAAATTGCATTACTTTTATATCTTTGTTAGACCATTCTAGATTTTAGAGACTACAGAGTTTTAGAGGCTACTTCAGTCATCAGTAATAAACTCAGATTGGAGTTAAAAGATGCAAGGGGAGTTTCCTGCAAGTAAGATTTTAAAATAAATTCAAGCCAATGAAACTTCTGTTATTGCCATGTTAGTGTTTCATGACATAGAGAAGTCTTTATCTCTCCAATTTCCACCAGTTCTGGCAAAGAAGCACAAGTGCATATTAAAATTCTGTTACAATTGCCAGTGCAAGAACAGCCTAAGGGACTGGACCACTGGTCTGGATGCAAGAGGTGCAGTAGCCCAAAAAGAACCGTTGAAAATTAAAGAAAAACCAAAAAAAACCCAAAAAACCAAACCAAACCAAACCAAACCAAAAAACAACAACAAAAAATCCCCCCAAAGACAGCAACAAAAAAACCCCATAACCAAACCAAACCAACGAAAAACCTCAAAAACTGTTCCTATGTTATGTGAAAATCCAAACAATTTGATGTGATTTATAGCAGATTTAATTTATAGCAGTTTATTCAGAAAAAACTAAAATTATATCTTGAATATTTCTCTTTCTCCCTCTTCATGCTCAGTAGGCTGTTATATCTGGTTTTTTTTTTCCAAGCTTCCTTGTATCCCACATAAAAACTCACTATAAATTTATTTCCAATCCTGTCAGGTCTCACTTTCATTATTTTCTGGAACATATTTCTCCCCTATGAAGTGCTGTTTAGCTGAATTGAAAAGTGCAGATAAATGTAGAGATTTTAAAAATAGAAGCATTTCATCATGCTGAAATCAGGGTGTTGTCATTTTTAGGAATGCTCATTTAGCACTAAAAGCTTTTAAGAATGTAAGCAAAACAAAATCTATAATTTAAAGCTTCAATGTACTTTAAAATAAGATGGATTTGGATTTTTTCTTTAATGTTAAGGTACTATCACATTTTTATTTTCAAAAAATTTTCAATAAAAATGGAAAACCTGAAATCCTTGACAGCTACCTACTTATTCTCTGTTGTTTTATAAACTTTGATCCAAATCAGTAGGTAGTTATATTTGGGTTGACTTTGTGAACTTACATGTTGTATTAGGGCATCTAATTGGTCTTCTGGGTTCTTGCTAAGGTGCTTGTCTTCAAAATCTGGATTCCCACAAGACCAAAAATGCAACAGGCACACAGTTAAGTCAATGTGTTGCAATCAACATTTTCAAAAAGATAAACACTCATGAGAATAAGTTTAGTCAGGTCAGTGCCACGTTATCAACCTCCTTATGAATTTGAATGCAAAGAATTAAAAATATAATAATTATTACTGCTATAACTGTAAGTCAAATATATATTATATATATATATATTAGTGTTATGTGAACTCTGCAAGAAGTTCAAGGTCATAATCTCAGCATGAAAAATACATTCACCAGAGTTATTTTGTCTCTTCCTTGCCTGTTTTTTGGGACAAATTGTTAAAACTATGGAAATTCCAACCAATTTCAAGCACATCAGATTTTGTTCACTGTAACTCATACAATATGTAAGTTTTACCAGCAATAGCCCTGTTTGAATGCAACAGAACCAGAGAATTTCTTATCCTCCCTCGATATTCCTTGAAAAAGCACATCCTCTGAGCATAGTAATTATCATTTCTAGGGATTCATTCCATCTAAGGGCTATTTTATTGAATTATATACAGTAATTTGTGCAAAGTTGGAGCTTCCAGAGAAGGACCTGAGCTTTGAGATTCATCTTCTTTTCAGGTAGAAACCACCCACAACACAACTGTGTTGAATTTATCAGTGTTAATTACATTAATGCTTACCTTGGCAAGGAGACAGAATATGGGCATGAATATTGGTGAAAAATTCATAAAGCATGCTCTCCTGTAAAGTAGGTCACATGTTAATGAGTTAAACCTAGCCCCAAATACACACAAATATATGTAGCTTTGAGCAAGATTTTGTTGAAGTCAGCAGGACTACTCAGCATGAAGACAGGTATTTAAGTATGAGGGCCTCGCTCCGTTGGGATTAGAGCTGCAAATCTGGGATGAAACAAAAAAAAAAAATGAACTGACTTTTTATTTTTTATGCCAAGGTTTAAAAAAACCAGTGAATTTGAAACCCATGATACTGATGCCTGAGATGGCCACCTAACAACAGAGACTAAGCAAGAATAAGGGAATAAAGGTCGGTGTCTGTTTGAAGGGCCTTCAAAGGAATACCCTGGGCAGGCCAAGGTTACACCCAAAATAGACCTCAAGTCACGAATTCTTCACACTTTTATAAGTTTGGTTCATTTTCATATCAGGGTTAATTCTCCAATTAAAACTTAAGTTAATGATGTAATTTCCCCAAGTTTCCTGCCTTTCTCAAGATGTTAGTTGACACATTTTGGGCCTAGGATGTTCTGGGTGTCCTTGGAGAGCAAGCTCTGAGAGGCTTGTTATGTCTAACTAGCATGAGAGAACAGTAGTTTAAAGGCTACAAAAAACTTCAGAGTTACACACTAGGCAGTATAGGATTTGAAAAATATAAAAGTAAAAACCTAAGGCATCAGTACTTTCATCAGGAACAAAACAGCACAATTCAAATACGTTTTATTTATGTTCATGCACTGTGCTGTCTGAAGATGAACCTGGTTACATCAGCTTGCAGTGAACCCAGGCTGTGACAAGATATTGTGATTTCAGTGCTGATATTAAAGAGAAATATTGGTGAGGTTGTGGCAAAAGTTTGTCAGTCAATCCATATTTCTAAGATTACACCTTTTCTTGAACAGATGTTTGCCACCTACATAGAGCACCCTGTAGTCTATCACTTTACTTACCCTTTACTAAATGAATTTCTTAAGAAGAATGTATTTGAACAACTGACAAGTTACAGTGGTACCTCAGTTTGCTGGCCGATGCAAACATCCCTCACAAAGGATAACTCTTTTTAAAGAAATAGATATCACTTCTAAAATACTGCCAGGTACTGTAAATAGAGGATTGTGTGAAGTAAAACAAAAGTACCCACGGACACACTCTCCAGCTCAGAGCATCATGTATCACCACAGAATCCTTTAATCCAACAAAACAGAAATACATCCACATTCAGGGAAAAGGGCACCAGACAGCTGGTTCTCTGAACAAACAGGTGTTGAGAGAAACCAAAAGTGAAGGGCAGGATCAGGCATCGAATATGGATATGAACTTTGGCATTCATGCAGGGAGAAAGAAAGAGTTAACTCAAAATCTCTCTGAATTATCCACATTTATCTGTTTTGTCTGCCTTGAGCTAAGACGTTTCACTCATTGCTGAGAAGCTACCTTGCGTTCCAGAGCTAAAGTGACATTCCAAACTGCTGCTTTAAACTAGATTCCTTTTGCAACAGTGTGCTAATCCTATCTTGGATCAATTGACTTTTTTTGTATATATAGGTAAATGATAAAAATGGGTGGGGAAAAGTTCAAATGTAGAGCAATTCCTTGTTTTCCTGCTGCCATTCCTAGAATTTAGCATAAATATTTTGATAAAGACAGTAAGTTGTAAAGCCAAATATTAATCAATATATGGGCCTTAAGATATATCAATAATCATACTTAGGGTACAATGCTTTTAATCTGGGATGCCTCTTTTAACCACAAAGTTATTTAAACACTTCTTTTTTTAGAGGAATGGACATTTTCATAAGATAGTCCATCAAACACAATTAAAAAAAAAAATTTCCTGAGAGGAATTTCAGAGGTGTAGTTTTTAAATTATGTTTTCCTAGAATTTTCAGAAAATATATCTACTTTGTCTTCATGTAAGACAGAAATCATGATATGTTTTCCTTCCAGAGTAACAACCAGCACAAGAAAACTGAAGTCCTTATTAGAGTAGGAAAATGCAAAACACCTTGGTAGTGGGAACATATCCTGTGAAGGTGCCCCCATGCAAGGTCAGGACTGCAGAGAAGGAAGTTATGGGATTGTGAAAAGGTTTCCTCAGGTTATATAAAAGAAAAAAAAGCAATTTGTGTTATATTCTGCGTGATGCATTAAATGTGTCTTGAGAATACCTTTGAAAGGAAGGAGATAAGGGAAAATTTTGTTTTGATCATCGGGGAATCTTAACATTAAAAATGCATCGTGGAGTACACTCAGATGTGTGCTCAGCAGTGTGAAAGCCTCAGCTGCAGCCCAGCTTTAGACACAGGTACATGAAACCCGAGAACACTGCAAACTGGGTGAGAAAATATTTTGCTGGATGAAGCCCAAAATAGTACAGGTAGTTAGGTAAAGAAGGAAAATCTAGAAATAATAAAATAATCTCTGGTTTCAAGAAGAATTTCACCTGTGGAAAATCACATGAAAACATAGCCATAGGGCAGAGTGGCAGAGCAGTTCCAACTTCATTTTTTTGTTAAAGCCAGACATCCCTTTTTCCTCTGTGATCCTCTGATTTATGTACTGGCTCTAGCAACATACAGAAGTGATGAGTTTTACAATAGAATTTGTATCCAAAGAAGTCTGATTTCCACGTATATTACAAGTATAGCAGTTGATTAGGAAGCTGGAATTTCTACTCTGCTATGGTTTTATTGCACTTTTGCTACAGGCTTCACCACTGCTGTTCCTATCTTTCTGAATCCTGAGTGTTTCCCCGACCCCCAAATTCACAGACAATGCTTTAAATCACACAAGCCACTTTTTGAAGGTACATAAGAAGAAATTAATTTCTCTGTACTCCCTACTACCATTCTGTATTGAAAGACACCATTATCTCACCGTTTTATGTGCAGAAGGATTATTTTAAAAAAATAAAATAATCATGATGATAGCCAGGTGCAGTCTGGTATGTCCTGAAGATGCCATTTATGATACCATTTATGTAGTGCAAGCAGGGGAGGAACCACAAGTATCTGAAGAGTTTGTTCTGGCACAGACAGTGAGATGCAAATCATGAAGGATGGAGTTCAGTTGTTGAAGAGGAACCATTGCAGCATCTAATGTGAATAGAAGAAAAAAAAAAAAGGAAAAAACCTAAGAAATAATGTCAAACTCATAATATTTTCAGATTTTTTTTTTTAAATTTGTGTTGCCAAATATTGTCCTTGTTAAAATAAATCAACTGCTGTCTATGACCCTACCCTCTCTCCCCACAAAGATATATCCATAAATATTCACATTTTTCAGATTCTTATTGAAAGAAAAAAAAAAGCCAAATAACATTAATAAGAAAGCTGATAAATGATAGACTGCCTGCAGGAAAAATGAAAAAAAACCACATATGATGGTGAAGAAAGGAACAAAGGGAACATTATAGGTGCTAAACAGGAAGTGGATTACTGTTCTAAATCAAAAGGCAGGTTAGAAATCCAAATAGAATCCGATCCAGTGTAGCACTGGTATCACTTTTACCTCCCTCTATGATATTTCTCCCTCATACCTCATTCCTTGATTTATTTTCACAGTAGATAATTTCTATGTGCGTTTGTATTCCTTATCTTTCTTTGGATCTTGGATCTCTTTCGTCTGCCTAATCAACTTCACATAAGCCAAATGAATCTCCTCTGCACTGTTGGAGAATAATTTTATTGACATATGTTGTGAAGGGTAACATTTTGTCTTAATCCTGCTCCATTGTGAACAGCTTGGTGACTCTGCTTTCTTGAGGAGCAGGAGATTTGTTCTCCAGAATAATCTTAAGAGCAAGGATCCACATGTGACAAGAATTTCTACCTCTTGCGCTACATGTGCTGCACCTTTGAAAATCTGCAGGAGTACTGTAGCAGGAATAACATCCACCTCATATAAGAAATCTTCTCTTTGTGGGCTTGAAAGTCAGGGTTGTTGGCACAAAATATGGCTTCCAGAAATTAAACCTCTATAATTAAAATTTATATAGCAGGAAAGCAGTGTAGATTATACCATTCCTCATTCATACAGCCGTATGAAGTTGGTAAGAATTCCAGTTAAAGCCATGAACAGCAAAAAGTGGGGAGCAATCATCAGGGAGACATAAGGAGACTTTCTTATTGCAAAAAAAGCAATATAGAGGAAAATAAAATAAGAAAGAGGATATTGGCTATAAGCTTCTTTCTGACCATTCAGAAAGACTGGAAATTCCTTTCTTGGAATCACCAAGGATACTGATTAGGATGAAGGAAAGTGTTATATAATGTTGATTTGTGGACTTAGATTTAAAAAACAAACAAATAAACAAACAAACAAGAACAACAAAAAAACCAAACCAAAACCCCAAATCCTCCAGTTTCATAAAAAATCCCCATATGAGTTCCTTCATTTAACTTTTCCTGAAAATACAAGACACGAATTATTAATTGAGATGGAGTCCGAATTACACAATATTAGACCAATGAAAACTTTAAAAAATAACTTCACCATGAATGTCAATTAGAGATAATAATAGAGGCTTATAGGCAACCTTTACTACAGCATTCAGAAACAGGAACAAAATTCAACAAACTGTGGCACCTTTAGCTTGGCAATATTGCAATAATTCAGAATTACATATTTTGTTTTTCTAGCACAAGCTGTTTCTCTGTGACTAGTCAAAGAGCAAACAAGTATCTGCACACTGTATGTCACTCATTGAATTTGTTATGATTGTGGAATACCTCATCAGGAAAGTGAATACATAAGTCATGAAAACACTGGCTGTCATTGAGGGGTAGGAAATGCACACTGCAAAAATGTTCCATCTGAGTGTGTCGAAGCAAATGTGAGCCAAGGTAAAGACACTGAAGACACGGTGAAGAGACAGAGAGGGGCATAAGCAAAATAAGAAATTTTGACAAGACGTGTAAACGGATAATATATGAAAGGACATTTGTGGTTACCTTTGTAGAGGTGGTTAGAGTTATATCAAAGCATTTTTTCTATGGCAGAATGAAGAATTGAGGTTGGTAGGATCACTCATGGGTAGTGAACAGCAGTAATTCCGTGAATAAAGGAAATTTGTCTTTCTGTAGGCACATTAAATGTTGTGGTGTGAACTCTTTTTTTACATTGCCTCTAAAAAACAAGAAAAGGGGAACTGTGACAGCTGAGATGCTGAAAATGACCAAAAAAACCCCAAACCGAAATAACCCTCAAACAAACCAAAACAAATTCCCGGTTGGCACACTAGACTGCTATTATAGCACATCTTTCATTTAATATTGTAGTCAAAAAAAATCACTCTCCTGGGCAACTGAGGCAGTGTTCATGATCACTTTGCACAACTACCGGCAAGAATTAAAAATAAATAAATGAAGTTTCTGATTAAAAATGGTAATTTGTCCCCAGCTGGGAAGAATTTGGGAAGCAGAACAATAGACTCGTTGCAGAACACTTCGTGTATCCCAAACATATAAACAGTTCAAAAGAGGGTCAGGCTATTACAGCAGAATATTGTTTTCCCACAGGACAATAGATATGAACAGCACTTCACAGAACACAAAAGATGAAGCCCTTCTGATAAAGTACTGAGGGTTCAGGATCTGTAGCTCTTGTTCATAGGAATAATCCCATTGGGTTCAATCATTAAGTGCTCATTCAGGCAAAATCCCTTGGGATGGTGGTAGCCCTTTCACTTGGCTTCAGAAGAAGTTTTCCCTGGAGCTCAGCCTCATTACTGCACCTAGAATTGAGAATAACTCCATTTGCATGAGAAAATCTATGAAGTTCAAGCTCCAAATGATCCTTTATCAGTTTCCATGGGTCTGAGGAAGAACACGACACAAGAGAAGCCTTTCTGGACTCTTAGAGATACCTCTCACAAGACCAAGTATTTAAGCTCAAGGTCTATGCATAGTTAACTTGCATAAGTACAACAAAATAACATATCTAAGGGTCATATTCAACAAAAGAAACAAGATCCTATTTCACAGTAGCAACTTTAACCTGCTAATAACTTATCTACAGAAAAGTGACTAGTTAATCAAGAGGGGAAAAGTCGTGCACTTCTAAATTCACAGGCGAAACATATGATTAGAATATTTCATGGTCTGGTTCTTCTGGCACTATAAGAAATATTTTTGGTTGGTTTTTTATTTTTTTCTTTTTATTTACTGTTTAAATACCAAAGTGGAACCTACTGCTTAGACCAATAAAGCTCCAGTTTGCTCAGATTAAGTAATTTCCTTTCCTACCCTGGCTATGTCAACTTTATCAATTAGGATAGATCCGATCTTTAAGTTTTGAGAATTAAGGCAAAGGGCCTTTTCAGAAGAAATGAAAAACTCACAATAATTTCTTGTACTAGTACCCATTTCTCAAGTGCCATGCACAAGGTAACAGCATTTTCTTTCTTGTAAATCCTTCACCCACTTGAACTCTTGCCCTTTCTAAGTCAAGGGTTCACTGGAAGCTTATGTGCTCCACAGAAAGTGAAACAGCTACAGCAGAGAGAAACAAGAACATCTCTGACCCTGGTCATTTTACAGTCACTCTGGGAGATGCAGATTGAGCTTTATTCAGGAAGAGAAATAAACTGAGCCCTGTTTTCCAAACCTGGTGTTGTCCCTTTAAAAGCACAGCTTGGATAGACCAGAAGCATCAGTCCAGTCCAGATTTTGGGAAGTAGGAAAGAAGAATAAGAGATGTTTTTCTACCTTTCCAACATAACCCATCTGTGCAATATGACATGATTATACAACACTTCCTCTTGGATCACAGCTACTGGGACTTTTCTCTGAAATCAAAAGACATGACCTCCTGCTTCATTTTGACTGAGCTGCCCTAGAGACTCTCGTGGTGCAAAGTTTAGGCAGGAGAGTATTTCCTCTCTCCTCACTGCATAAGATAATTTTGGCTATTGAAAGACATTTTTTTAAAAAAGAAAAAAATTAAAGAAATCACATTTTTAGGAGATTTTTTAGGCATTTTAGGGCACTGCTAATCCCAGAGCTGTGTTTTTTACCAGAGGGCAAGCAAATGTACAGGTGGTTAGATGCCAAGGTTTCTAAATTCGCTTGTGGTATTTTGCCCAACAGAGAAACCCTCAGTGGATGAAAAAGATGAGTAAAAGTGTGGTTGGTGAAAGAAATAATTCATATTTACATGAGCCATGGTTAAATATTTCTTCGTCATAAAAAATTGAGAGGCCATCATGTGCAGTGTTAACTTAATCTGCTGAGTAGTTTGGGCAGAACGCCATGGGAAATGTTTCTATATCAACTTTTCACCTAAGCATCATGTTCCAGAAGCTGGATAAATTCATTTATAATTCTTTTTTTTTTCATTACATGGTCCAAGTTTTCTTCCTTTATGACGAAAATTAGACATAGAGAGAAAAATCGTATCATTTCAAGTGAAAAAAGAAGCATTTCTGAAGAACCCTCCCTGTGGATTAGCATACAAAATCGAATAAGGTATGACATTTGTATTTCACCTTAGGGAATAACTGTTTGATATATTAAAGCACAGCTATGATGCCCCAAAATCTGATGTGCTGACCCAGTCAGAACTGGTGATACAGCCACAGCAGATTTCCTTGAAAAATTTTGTTGTAACTCTGATATTGGGATAGAGATCAATTACTCTATTTAGAAAAGACCACACAAAAATCTTTAGTATTATATCACAATTATAAAATCTTTTCTTTTTTTTCCCATCTTCTGTTACTGCCTTTTGAATGACTTCTTTCTTTGGCTCGGTAGGTCTATTTCTTTTGAATTATTACACTATTTTCTTAAAGTATCTCTGAAATTTGACTGGGCCTGTAGAACATAAGAGTAAGTCCTTTACTATAATTTAAAATCATACCAGTATTTAGATGGAGCTCTCTTTAATGTTCTACTTGAGCTTTCCATTTAATCTCATTCTACCTCCTAAATTTAATTTTAAATCACAATGATCTTTCATAATGATAGGCTGGGGGAATCCATCCCTCTCTACATGTTGTAGCTTTTATCATCATTTAGAGCTAAGCAATAAAAAGTTTTCCTTAGATGAAGCTGAAAACACTTTTAAAATATAAAACCCAAACCAAAAATAAGAATAAAGGCAATGATTTTGAGGATAAAACAGAGTCCTAAATGGCAAAAAATAATAAAAAAAGAAACCAAAACATTTCAACTCACAGAGAAAGAGACAGAAAGAGAATAAAGGAACTCCAAGTACTACACTTTCATTTACTTGGAGAAACTCTTTTTAAACAAAGAATGTCTTTGCCTAATTCAAGACATGTGCAAATTTAAAGTCATTCTCCAAATGGTAGAATCTTTTCTTTTTAGAAACATATCTTGTTTATATCATTATACATGAAATAGTTTACAAAAAATGCTCAGGTGGATCATCACAGTTCTTCAGTTCAAAATAGAAATCTAACACATGTCCACCTGAACCATCTTCTGCCCTGTCCTTCTCCTGCCACAGTTCGCAGAACACAGTACTTTTATATTGCAAGCATTTAAAAATTACATAGAGAGAATATAAATTATAACTCTCTTCACAATAGAGCACTCTGAAGATCAATTTCAATGGAACAGATCATGAAGAATGTGTATTTTTTATATGACTGGAAGATTGAAGAACAACAATATTTCACAGCAAACATAAAAAAAAATACCCTTTGTTTTCCTGTTTTTGCTCTTAAAATAAGAAAATTTCCTAGGTTATTTACTTTTAAAGGAAGAGCTTTGATGGAATTTTATTTAATTGAACCCTGATTAATCAGCAACAAGTCGGAGCCAACCAAAGACACTCAAGCTGATACTGCAGCAATAAAGAGATCTCAGAAGAAAACTTCATCTAGCCCACAAAAAAAAAGTACCTAAAATAGAGGAGATTTCAGAGCCCAACATTAGCCCCCTGATGGAAGCATCTCTGTGTATGGACCTTATTCTGATATGTTGGACTCATTGGGAAGGGAAAATTTGCTTGTTTGTGGAAGTAGTTGACATTTCAACAGTCACAGCTCCTCTTGCAGCCCTGCCTCTCAGTCCAGCATCTCCTAAACCCTCACTTTTCATTTTCATTCACTCTCCTCAAGCTGGTGACACAACGACACTGCAGGGGGGAGTGCCACAGGTGCCAGGTGGCTGATGAGGACTTCTAGAGTAGTTCGGATACAAGAAGGTCACCAGAATTAATTGATATATGAAATTGGATCTGTGCATTTGATGTTTAACTTTGATGCACATGTTCTCCCTGTTTAATCATCAGCTTGAGTGTTTACTACTTCAGGAAAACTTAAAATTTTCAAACATTTGATGTTTGTTTCATTTGTAAGTAGTCATCCCAGCAACCCTGTTTGCTGGGATGCTTGGAGGGGAAAATGACATTCGGGATGCAAAAATAATTAATGTGACTTCAGTTAAAACTTTAGTGAGTGATTGTAGAACACT
Source organism: Vireo altiloquus (assembly GCA_013396875.1). Lineage (NCBI taxonomy): Eukaryota > Metazoa > Chordata > Aves > Passeriformes > Vireonidae > Vireo > Vireo altiloquus. The sequence continues at coordinate 20,076 of VZRF01000951.1, forward strand.
TCTATTAGCATTTGTTCACCTAGAAAGGAAGTCTAATTTCCATACAAAAGTCTTTCAGATGAAATAACAAATCATGAAAGTTAATATTAAAATAGATGATGTGTATTTTTTTTTTAATTAAAAGAGCATTGTGTAATCAAAGCTCAATTCTTTCTTTTGATCAAAGGAAACTTTTGATTGTTTAATATCAGCATAATTCTACATTTGTGTGATGATTATTTCAAAATTACTATGTTCTATGCGAGAAAGAGAGCTGGATATTATTACCATTACCAGCTCTGTATATAAGTAGTGTTTTAACAAAATGAAAAATTAAGATCAAATTTACCACAAAAATTTTCACTTAGACATATATATATTAAAAAACAATATTGAGGTTTTCCATTTTAAAGGATTAGTGTACTAAAAAATATTTTTCACAAAAGCAGAATATCCACATCACTTCGCTAAACCATGTGAAAAGATCAGACAATTTTACGAACCCATCAATTTTTTGCAAAATTTTGGGGTTTTTTACCAACCAACAGGTTGAATTTTATCTTTTATTACCTCCTGTCTGATGTATGCTATTTACCCAGCAGTGAATACTCACAACTAAGTGATGAACAATGTGCAGTGCAAAAACCAATATGAAATGTTGTCAGAGCCATAAATAAAACTAAACTATGTCCAAAATTTCAAAGGAAAGTTGAATACAAGATTTATAGAGAGGAACATCACTTAGCCCATAGAAGTCTATATTTTACTGAAGAAAAGCCCACAATTCTAAACATATTCTTTGTCTTCTTACACCTGTGTATATGTGTGCAATGTTTACTTACCTCATTTCCATCACACGTTCATGGAAAAGCAAAGTTGAATTTTCTTTGTGAGAGTGAAGTGACTGAAAAAAAAAATTAAAAAAGGTTCTTCAGCTCAGTGTCTTACAGAGCACTGGTTTTCAGAGTTATTCCTCATGTACTTGTAAGGGTTGACAGAAGAAGATTTTGACTCTTGCTATCCCATTAAAGAAAATTAGTCAATTCTGAGAGGCTCCAGCTAGAGGTTATCTGTTTTTCAACCCCTTGCATGCCTATATGAGATTCACCCATAACATTCAGACTGTCATTTTCTATGTCATTATACTTTACTCATACTAATACTCTCTTAGAAATAATATGAAATAAGGTTAGTGAAAATGTGATTAAAAAGCAGTGCTTTTCTGGAAGTTTTAGGGAAAACATAAACCAAAGCAAAACAACCCTATAACCAAAAATCACCCCACTCTAAAACCCAAATCTTCCTCTTTCTCCTCAAAGAGTTTGAAGCCTGTGCTCGAGTTTGAATTCTGGAAAAACAGACATTTATTTTATCCTTTTGATAAAATTTTGTGAAGGGTACAAGTAGAACTAGAACCCTAAGAGCTCCCTCCTATCTCAGGTGATTCTGAAACTGGACTGTTGTCCCTCGTGTCCCTCCCTTAGTTTTGTGTGAAAACTAAAGCTGAAGGCAGGAAGGGGGATGGCATAAAGTCTGGTATTGAAGGAGTCCTTTCTTCCAGGATGGATGATTTGAAAACCCTCCTTACAGAAGGGAGATTAAGCTTGAATTCCCTCGAGAAAAGGTAAAGCTTGTCCTCTGACATCCAGCTCTAATTTCTAGGCAGGTATATAAACACAGTAAAGGTAAACAGCAACACTGTTAGTGCTGACACCATGTTAGCTGCATAAACTGATTTCTCAGAAGTTATTTGACAGCATCTTTTGAGCTTTAAGCATATTTGTGAAGTCTGAGAAATATGCAGATCTGGCACTGGACTGCTTAAACTCTATCAAGTTCCTTAAAAAAAGCAGCTCAAGGACTTGAGGAGTTTTCATGGTGCAACACAAAAAATCCTTGCGGGTTACACATGGATAAACACATTTATATGCAAAATAAGAAAACCCCAAGCCTTTGTCTAATATAAGTTTCAATCTTTCTACAGCCTCTCTTCTTCAGTTATTTCTGATTTTATATGAAACACATATGGCACTGAACAAAAGCTTTTTACCTCAAAAGAAAAAAAAAAAGGATCTTTAATCAGACTGTTTTATATCATTCTATGATACTTGTGCCCCCAAATTATTAGCGCACTGAGCAAACACAGAAAAATTAACTGACAGAAAGTAAATTCATTATGAAATGGCTCCTGCATTTGTGGCTGAGAAATTTCTGTAACTATAAACAGAAATTCACCAAAGCATGATAAAAATATGCAAGCATAAATATTTCAAGATTGCTTGCTGGTCTCCTCTGTCCATCATCCCTTCTTATCCATCAAATATCAGCAGAATTCATCTTTTTAGGGATTCTACCACTCTCTAGGAGATGCTACTTAACTCCAAGATGTCAGTCACTGGACTTTTATCTGATAAATAAAAACTCCATGGTCTTCAGAGAGCTCTCTGAATAAAAATAGGTCCTTCCCTATGGAAAAAAAAATAGGATTATTACTCTGAACTATTTTAAAGCTGTGGCTAGAAACTGATTAAATCCTCTTAATTTCGTGGTAGGAATTTAATCAAGACTAAATCTGAAACAATTTTTTTTAATATAGTAGGCAAATTGATCAATTTATAAATAAATAGAGATTCAAAAGGCAAGATTACATATTTTCTCATCATTCAGTTCTTTTTCTTTATGGTGTTTCAACAGATAAGTTGTTATATATTTTTAAGCTTGATCTGAAAAATCCAGAATGAGATATTTTCCACAATTGAAAAAAAGGCAAATGAGATTTCACTTTGAATGTTTTGCCGAAATCAATGAAAAGCACACCAACGATTTTGTCTTTCAGGATCACTTAGTTTGTGTCATTAGCAATCCTTAAAAGAATGGATTTTGTGTAGCACATTGGCTGTGATCCATGCAGTGGAAGAATAGGAATTGAAAATAGCTCTCTATTTAAAAATGCATTAAATTGATTGCAGCCAAATTCCTTGATCTTTTAGGCACAGGACTGCAATTATAAAAAATTAAATTAGCTAATTAATACATTGGTAGTTTAAATTATGCCCTTCCATAAAACAGTTGAGACCCCAAGGAAGGCAGATGAATGTTCCCTGTACTCGCGGTTTTGAAGCAAAACATCTCAATTTCTGGAACAAAGAAAGAGAGTAAAAGCTTGTATCTAAGCCCTGATGTCAACATCCTGAGAAAAGCTGAGAAGGAATCTCCTGTGTCAATGTACTGAGCTTCTAAAAGCCCCCAAAGCCAGTATTTAAAGTATCTTAATAGAGATATAGATATGCATCCTAGAGGAAGGATGGAAATACACAGAAACATCCAATCATTAAAATGTTCTGGAAGAAGATTCAACATGGTTTTCAGCCATGCAATGTTTGCAATCTTAGGCAGAGATACCAAAGAAACTAACTCTGTTGGAATAGTGATGAATAAAGGTTAAACTAAGAAAATACAGATGCTGTTCAACCTTATGGCCCAGTGGGACACTGGAAAGATGAATGTAACACCAAAGGAAATAGTGACTATTGGTTTTCTATATTTCGATTCAAACTATATTTGTTGTGTAGCAATTTTAAATTCTCATTATTAATACCTTTCTGTATTAATTTGGTCTATTATATCAAATAGTGCATAAGTGTTATTGGACTAATGGTTTGGACTATTAAACTGTTAAAATATTAATTATTTTAACATTTTAGCATATTTTAACTATTAACTGTTAAAATTTCCTCATATAATTTTTGATTTCTTGGGTGAGGTGAGTTTTGTCACCAAACTGCTTTGTGCTGTGATTCAGTATTCACCAGTAGTCGAGGTAATCAATAGCATTACCTTAATTTCTGCTACTATTACAACTGTGTGGCAATGGTCAGATGACAAAGGAAATTGATATATTCCTTGCTGATTCCAAATCTTTATAAGGCAACTTCTGTTTTTTGGAAGGATGCTTGTTTGGTTTTATTCTTAGAAATCTTAAAGAGAGGAACAAAGAGGGAAAATAGCTACCTGAATTCTACTGAAAGAAACTTGGTTTGCTCCAACTAAGCAGGACTTTCATCTATCTTCTACCTGAGGCAAACTCATCCATTTGTCTTGCTGCCCACCCTATTAATACAGCATGAACAAGAACTGCAGTATAAGATTTGATTGTTTTCTTTTACTCGTGGACTGACAGCAGACCAAAACTACATATACATAAAATTCCTTACAACAGAGTGGCTTTAAAATTTAATAAGACACAGTGAATAGACTGAATACATTATTGAACACTTATAGCCACCCAGGATGCAGTGCACATTGTTAGGAAGAGAGAGAGGTGTTTACTATGAATAAAAGCATGGTAGCAATGCCAGTTTTGACAGGCAGAGCTATGGCCATATCTTATCTCTAACGTAAGAAATTTAAGGATATAATGAAGACAAAGTATTAAGTTCAGTCTAGAAGCTCTTCAGTTGGCAGAAAATAGAATTTTCCCAGTCAAAAAACTGAAGAAGACATTGGCTTTATGTTGTCTATACACCTGTTTATATTTCACTATGCAGGACACTGGCATCATTCTCCAAAGTGCCAGGTTAGACGGCATTTCCAGAATTAAAAATATCCTTCTGCCTATGGAGTGTAGGGCCAATGATGTGGAGAACACCAGCAAAGAACTAATCATTGACCTTGTACTGTCTTTATTTGGACAGGCTAGTTAGTGATATCGTTTCTAGCAAATGGCTCATCAAGATTTACTAGCAAATGGGAGCAGGGGTGATGATAAGCTTTTATTTAAATATCTATAAAAAGCACTCTTTAGAAACAGTTTATTTAAATCCCTCACAACAGGGCTGTGGAGCACTACAGGAGGTTTTACAGAGAAAGCACTGAATACTTGGCAACTCAGAGTACTGACAAAGTGGAACAGTAGGAATACCTCATTTATGTCATTTTCCTTAACTAAATTGTCTCCCTCAACACTACACTCTGTCAAGTACTTCATATCTTTAAAGAAAATGTTGATAAAAGAAAAATATTTCCAGTAAATTTCTTCTTTGAGGCAGTGTTCCAAAAAACCCCTGGAAAAAAAGATCCCTCCAAGATCTGTTTTTTTATGATCTTTGACTGAAGAGGCAGGTGAGAATATCACATTTCATAAAACAAGATACCCACCAGCTCCAATTCACTACACTTGTTTAGAGTGTAGCAATGGCACTTCAGTTGGGAAAATGTGAACACCTGGAATAGCTGCAGCAGGTCCCTAGAAATATTTGGATTCAAGATTTCTAATGCTATAAGACACCAATAGATGGCTTAGTCTGACTCAGTGAAATATTAATTTACTTGCTATAGGTGCCCCCCCACTAACAAGTTAGCCAGAAAAAATACTTCAAAGCAAGTAAATACTGGAGAATGTGTGCTGGAAGCTAATTTTGAACTTGCAAAATTCAAGGGTTTCACTTGAGGCCCAATATTCTGTTTTAAATTTAAAAAAATATGGCCAAAAGTGGAAATTTTGTTCGCAATGAAATCTACCATTCAGAAAAAATTTAACAAATATAATTAATACTCTTAATAAACTACCCATGTTCTTAATAAATCAACTGGAGGCCAATAATTTATCAGCAAAATTCCTTATTAAATGATTTTGCAAAATGTTCTAAATCAAGACAGTTTTCTGCTGCTCATAGATAACTCATTAAGGGTAAAATAAAAAAAAAAATTGGTTGTATGAATTATTCATCCCAATTGTTTACAGAGTTTTAGTCTAACAGTGATTCTGCTCTAGTATTTTTTTCATTCACATGAAGTTTGATGACTTAGGTTTTAACTTTTCTCTGTTCCCAGCCCTGCAGTGCCCAGTGTAACTCTGCAGTTCCCTGGAGCTCGTTCAGTGCTGTTCTCTCATGCTCACACTGACATAACAAAGCCTCTCCAGCTCGCTCTCCAAGGACACCCAGACCCTCCTGGGCCCAACAACTGCAAACCTTCATCTTGGGGAGAGGGGGGCAAGCTTGGGGAAATCACATAATTAGCTAAAGTTTTAATTGGCGAATTTATGCTGATATGCAAGTGGACCAAACCTATAAAAGTGTGAAGAACTCCTGACCTGTCATCCACCTTGGGATCCACTGATGCAGGAGCCTCTGGACCCCCAGGGTGTCACCTTTGAAGGCCTTTCAAATAAATACCTACCTTTATTCCCTTATTCTTATCTAGTCTCTATTTTTAATTTATTTAATGCATCAAGTTCACAAAACAATCTGTGCTCTCATAAACCAGTACATTCCTTAGGTTCTAAATTTAATATTTTTTCAAATCCTGGCCATTGAAATGCACGAATAGACGTAGCATTTGCAGGACATGCTTCAAAACAATTCCCAAATTTAGCTCCCAAACTTATTGTTTCTTTGATTGGACACCTTTGATTTAGGAGTAAGTCATTTTACATGTCTTCACAGGACTTTCAAGGCAGTGTGGTTATGTGTGCACTCCAAACATACATTTATGAGGCGTGCAAAGCCAACAGCTGTGCCAACATCTGAGTCCCCCCTCATCCTCAATAAAAAACAC